>BQNB010138852.1:1352-17643 GCA_026074375.1 Tanacetum coccineum
GGTTATATTGCATATTAAGATATTGGCAAAGTAATGTAATGTAATAAAGCGAAAAATTTCCCTGAAAAAGGTGAGTTCATATATAATTGATAGATTGTACATCATCTAACTTAATAGATGGATATTTAAATTTATGAAAATTGCGGGTTGTTATAGCAAATTCCTAACGTGTACCAAGGTCAAAGCTGAACATCAAAGACCATCAGGATTGTTGGTACAACCCAAGATACCTGAATGGAAGTGGGACAATATCACCATGGATTTTGTCTCCAAGCTTCCTAAGTCACCGCAAGGTCATGACACTATTTGGGTGATTGTAGACCAACTCACTAAATCTGCAATATTTACACCAATGAGAGAAACTGACTCTATGGAGAAGCTGGCAAGGTTGTACATAAAGGAGGTAGTTGCGAGGCATGGAATACCTATCTCAATCATTTGTGACCGTGACCCTAGGTTCGCATCACATTTTTGGAGATCACTTCAAAAGGCTTTGGGTACTAGTTTAGATATGAGTACTGCCTACCATCCAAAAACTGATGGACAAAGCGAGAGAACCATCCAAACTCTTGAGGATATGCTACATGCTTGCGTAATCGACTTTGGAAAGGGTTGGATTAATCATTTGCCATTAGTCGAGTTTTCATACAACAATAACTATCATGCTAGTATCAAGGCTGCACCATTCGAGGCACTCTACGGTCGAAAGTGTCGTTCACCTGTTTGTTGGGTCGAAGTCGGAGAAGCTCAACTCACAGGTCTAGATTTAATCCAAGAAATGACTGAGAAAATCATTCAGATCAAGCAAAGGATTCAAGCCGCTCGTGATCGATAAAAGAGTTATGCCGACTTAAAACGTAAGCCGATGGAGTTCCAAGTTGGGGATAAGGTTATGCTCAAGGTTTCACCTTAGAAAGGGGTCGTACATTTTAGCAAACGGGGGAAGTTAAACCCTTGATATGTTGGACCCTTTAAGGTGTTGGAAAAGATTGGATCCGTTGCATACAAGCTTGAACTCCCTCAAGAATTGAGCAGGGTTCACAATACATTCCATGTATCCAACTTGAAGAAGTGTTATTCTAACGAACCATTAGCTGTTCCGTTGAAAGGACTACATATTGATGATAAACTCTAATTTATAGAAGAGCCTATTGAAATTATGGAACGGGAGATCAAACGATTAAAGCGAAGCCGCATACCACTCGTTAAGGTCCGCTGGAACTTAAGGAGAGGTCCTGAGTTTACATGGGAATGTGAAGATTCATTCAAAAAGAAATACCCACATCTCTTCACAATTCGGGCATCTTCATCCACTAAAATGTCTTAAGCCTTAAGGACAAGGCTCATCTAACTGGGGGAGACTATAACACCCCGTGTTTTTCAGGTCTTTCTACGACTCCGCACCTTCATCATTTTATATTACCATTACTTTTTTGTTTAGACATTACTTTAATTCATATAGTAGAACATTTAAATAGCATTAGCTATATCATGTGAGCCCAAAAATTCAATGTATATGAATAAAGAAAATTAAGGGAGACTTAAAAGTGAAAATCCCTACAACTTAGCCCATAAAAATCGTGTATCCCTCATTGCTAGCTCTCCAAACCGAATTATCCAAAGAGGTAACAAGAATCCTATCCTAATATGACTCTTTTTATCCAGTGGTTAAAAGCCCATAACATGCTTTTCCCTAACCCAATACATACTCGTGATCTTATAGCTGCTAAGCCTCTTGGTTTTGTTCACACGCCTTCAACAGTAAACAACTTTTATTCCATGTACATTAACCATGCTTGAACCTAAGAAATTCCTTGCCCCAATTGGTTTAACATCAGAATGTGACTTCAAAGTAAAACACTATGCATGCATTTTTTGTGAGTATAAGAGGACTTGCATTCTTTTTGCAAACACAAAAGAAACAACAACACCCTCATTATCACACCTCATCATCTCTTTTAGTTGCTTGCTTGGCATTCTGGTTCGACGCCTACACATCACCCAAACAAAACCCGCGCCCCTTTGTACCCTCGTCGTACGCAAAACCCTAACCCTAACAAGGCTCTTGAGTGTCTTACTTCTGGTGTTCGAGCATTAAGACACAACAGTTGCGTAGTAGCCATTTGTTTGGGTGCTTAATTTGTGTATACGCAAGGGGTAAGAAGGAGTCGAGCTTCCATCACTCCCTTTGGGCCAAATCCTTCCACATTCGCCCATGAGCCTTGTGAGCTATCTCTCTTTGCAAATCATCTTATATATATATACAATCCTTACGTCATAGATGTGTGCTTGAACTTGTTTTTTAAAAAAGAAAAAAATCTATCTCCTGTTGCTTTGTGAATGATGTCAAAGATAGATGGAACCTATGAAAACACCCTATGTACGTTTTAAAACATAGGTATAGGTGGTTATTGATTCATTTAGTGGCAAGGGCTCTCTTTGAAGATTTAATAGATACTGTTTAGGATTAGCCCGAATTCCAGTTCAAAACAAACACCTTTTCCGTACTTTCTGATGTACTCGGATATAAACTAATAAAAACCCCTTATATAAGTTGATCTAGCGAAAGAAGCGGATATGGACATGCTTAACTAGGGTATTAGGTTTAGATTGCACATCGATTTGTAACTTAGGCTCACTAATTGGCTATCTACAAGCAAAAACGTTAGTTATTGATATTTTTAAAACGACAGCCTTACATTGTACCATTTAGGCAACATTGTTTGACCCCTTGAATAAGTATAAATCCGAAACCTAATTTACTTCTCAAATTTGGCATGTCGTGAGTATTTGCCTCCTTAGGAATCACCTAAATTGGTGGAGAAATCAAGTTAGTTATGAAGTCTTAAAGTTTCGTGTAGAAACTGGCAAACTGCCATGTTTAAATTTTTTCCTATAACAGCCAACGAGCCTTTTTGCTCCATGATTTACCATGCATAGGTTTAGGGTTAATTCGAAATAAATGCATATACTTGTAGCCAGAAGTAGCACCTATAAACTAGGACAAACCTCACTCAGTTTCGTTAAATAACCAGCCCGCAATTTAAGCTTAAAAGGCACGTCCAACCCTGGTGTCGACATTCTGTCGAACACTTAGTGTTCATGCAGCCATGGCAGCAAGCGTGTGCACCCATCTTTGATTCACTTTTGATAGATAACGGACCCCGCCTCACAAAGCTTATAATAGTAAATGTGCCAGTATGTCCATAGTTATCAAAGGTACTTTTAGCTTGTTTATTGTTAAGCTAACGAGACAAAAACGACTTAGAAAACTCTGTCCACGCACACAGTACATGCTAAAATAACCCATTTTTTCTAAGATATAAACTGCCTTGCGACTTTACCACGTGTTTTAGCCTCTTTTTTAACAAATCTTAAAAACGTGTTGACGAAAAACTCATTTAATGATGAAAGTTGTAGACTACCCATTCGGAGTTTCAAATAATACTTTTACTTTTTTACGTCGTTCAATTAACGAACACGTAAACTAATCGTATAACTCTAGCTACGACTCATGTTAAAAACTTGTAAAATATAGTTTACTCAAAAAGTTAAACGTTACGTTTTCAATTGAATTAATTAACGTACTTAGAGACCAAACCAGGTCCGTACCCAAATAAGTATTTTAAAGTATAGACGACCTAGTTTCTTAAAAGTCCAAAGTCATAAATTAATACTTACGGTTTGACCACGTTGACCCGATAAAGTTGACTATTTTAAAATGAGAAAAATCGTTTTCCAATATCATTAATTCAAGTATATTCAAGCACACACTAGGGACAAGAATTTGCAAGTAATTATATTATTACTTTTCCGTTTAGTGAATATGTATTATTTATTCATAGGTTGCGGATAAGGTCTTTTGCATCATTTTTCGTGCCACTACTTTGCTTCTACGCTATCATTACTTAATGTGAGTTCATAGCCCCACTTTTATAGTTTTGGATAATGTTTTTATATTCTTTGGGGTGAGAACATGCTTTGTTTTACAATTGGACTTAAGTGTGCATTTTATCAGATTTACGTGTTTGCTAATGTAGCGAATAACCTTTTGAGCCCATTATCATGAACTGTTTATTTACTTGTGTGAGCGCGAATGTTATAAATAGATCTATTGGGGTTGACATCCCCATCTGGGTGAGTAGCTCTCACTGGTGTCACAGAGTGAGCCAACAGCTGTATACCATGTCGGATTCGGATGTTGCGGGTTAGAACATCATCACGTGCAATGTGGCAATGTTTATATTGCATTCATACATGTCGAGCTTCGGTGTCATGAGCTTAGGAAAACGTAATTACATTTGTGATGTTTGCTTTTGTTGCATTATCATACACTTGATATTCTTCGGTACAACATTTCATATTACTTAAACCTATGAATTCACCAAACTTTATGTTGACGTTTTAAGATGTTTTTCTTTAGGTCCATGATTGACGAGGTGCACAAGTACATTGGGATAGTCTTTGGGAGTCATGCATAAAGATTTGGAGTTCATTATATTTCGGACGATGTTATGATCTAGAATCCTTTATTTCAATGTTGAACTATTTAAGCCTTCGAGCTTTGATTCAAACAATGTCAAATAAACAATGGTATCGTATTTTTAACTACTCTTTTTGAGTCGTTTTTCTATATCTTGGTGACTATTGATTTGTATGTAACGTCTCCCAGGCAATGTGTTGTGTTCCCAACGAAGGAGCAGCCATTACCTCCTTTTGATTTACCTACTGCCATGTCTCCAGGGTATGTGGCTGACTTTGATCCAGAGGAGGATTCGAAGGAGGATTCCGAGGAGGAGCATGCTGATTATCCTGCGGATGGAGGGGATGATGATGATGATGATGATGATGACGACGATGATGATGATGATGACACTAACGATGAGGATGAGGAGCCCTTTGAGGAGGAGGAGGAGGAGGAGGAGCATCTAGCTCCGGCCAACCCTTCTGATGTACCTGTTCCTTCAGCAGAGGATACAAAGGCACTTGAGGCTGATGAGCCCGTACCTACACCACCATCACCCCCAGTATATATACTATCTGCTAGGTATCTATCCGACTCGGAGGCCCCTATACTATTGCCAGACCGCGAGAGGAGGTCGAGAGACTTCATGCCTTACCTCTACCACCACCCTCACCACTCATCTCATTATTACCACCCTCTGCAGAGGAACGCCTTGCTAGGTGTTTAGCTGCACCCGCACTTCCATCATCACCACTTCCTAGATTACCTCACCCATATGGTAGCACTAACCATGTGCGTGCATCCTCAGGCTTTAGAGCTGCCATGGGTAGATTGAGAGCATTTTCATCACCATTCACACCCAACCGTACCAGCAACATTTCCACTACATCACCTCCATACACCTCTACCATTCGTCACCCACACTACCACACCTACCTGACTCATTGTTCATTCCACCAGTCGACAGCAGGTGTGTATATTCACCGAGGACCGAAAATACCACCTCGTAAGAGGTTTATGTCTTACTACTCCCGCAATCGAGATATGAGGTGGGGACGAGTATCGTACTGTGTCCCTAGGCCTACTGGAGGTCATAGGGTAGATTATGGGTTTGTGGCACTTCTGGATGCTAAGCCAGACGGACAAGAGAGGCCGAGGCAGTCGGCTATGGATCAGAGATAATTGGGTAGCCCGAGGAGAGACTGACCGGGAGGTTGCACAGTGACATTGAGGTAGTCAACAACTAGGGTGACTGAGCTTGTATGCAGTGCAGGAGTAGGATTAACCAGGACATCTAAGCTTGATTTGTGGATTACCAGATCAACTAGACTCAGATACATCAGACGGTTGAGGCATTGGTCGATGATAGGCAGTACCACTATGAGACTGCCCGACTCTTGGATCAGGAGGCTCTAGTCTCCCGAGAGGCTTGGGCACACTCTATGGGATTTAGTTCGGCTGTCCACTATGAGCTTCAGGGATACAGGATTTTTTTCTTTTTTTGTTACACGTTTACGATGCCCAGGATCACCGTATATGTGTGCAGGGATTCCATTGATAGCAGCTTCTGATGCACATAGTTGCATACTAAGGACATTGGCGGACGACTCTATGAGAGATCCTCGATCACCTTCGGCTAGAGAGCAGGCTTGTGCGGATGTTCCTGAGGGCACCGGTAGTAGTTCCTAGGTTATTTTCATGTTCATAGCTATCATTGTAGCCGGCTAAGTATTATGGGTTTCATTCCCAGCTAGCACGGTAGTAGGACCTGTATTGTTTTTATTTATTTTTTTATTCTTGTAAGCGAAACAATATGTATGTTTTTCCAAACTATATATGAGGAGTTGTATTATGTTATTGTTGATCTGAAGTCTGTGGTGTGTTGTGATCCCAGTCATGTTATATAATCACTGTGTGATGTGATGTTGTTATATATTGTACCCATGTCATGTTGTGATGTTTATGAAAATTCACGTATTTTATTGTTGTGATTTAGAACAATATGCCACCAAAAAGAACCTCAGCTGCTACAAAAACTGCTAGGGGCTGATTGCCCCCAATGCTGCTGTACTATTGACAATTCTGGTCGCTGACAGGGTTTTTGCGGCATTGCTAACCCATGACACTCTTCGAAATAGACGAACTATGGTCATGGCTATTGGTAGCCCCTAATTCTGGTCACTGAACCAAGAGGGAGCTACGAGCACTCCGCTTGAGTGACATACAAAGATTTCCTGAACTGTCATTCCACTTAACTTCAAGGGCACTGAAGGGGTGTTGTAGCTATCCCATGGTTCGAAAGGATAGATCAGTTGTTCACATAAGCAACTGTGCTCCAGTTAAACTAAGTTTAAGTTCGCAAACTTGCACTTTCATTGGGAAATGCCCTTACTGTGGAACTCCCACAAGAAGGTGGTTACACAATGAGGTTGTTATGCCATGGACTGGAAGCATAGAAGAAGTTGATGACGGTCAAATACTGCCCAAGGGGTGAAATCAAAAAGTTAGAAATCGAACTATGGAACCTAAAGGTAAAAAGTATTGATATCCCGAGCTACATTTTGCATTTCCAAGAGCTTGCATTAATGTGTGGACGTATGTTTCCAGAGGAATCTAATGAAGTTGAGAAGTATGTGAGTGGACTTCCTGATATGATCCGGGAAAATGTGATGTAATCGAGTTTGCCAATGATCAAATGAACCAAAAACTCATCACTATTTTTGAAAGGCAAGCTTAGAGCAGAGAGGAGATAGAGTTTTAATGCTGGAAACAATCAGGGGTAACATACATCAAAACAAGAGACAGAAATCTAGGGGAGCTTACCTCTGCCCGGGAGGGTGAGAAGAGGGAGTACATAGGTCATTTTCCCTTGTGTACAAAATGCAACTATTCACAAAGGGCATTGTGCTCCCAGGATGTAACAAATGTAAGGGGATTCGGCATTTGGCTCATGACTGCAGGATGTTCCGTGTCCCCAAATAAATAATAATAACAAATCGTGGGAACTCTGGTGCTACTCAAAAATGCGTTACTTGTATGTGTAGTGTGTGGTGTTAAGGGGCACTTCAGAGGGACTGCCCTAAGTTGTAGAATGGAAAAACGTGGTATTCAAACGTCGGGAAGAATGACAATGAACTGGCTAAGAAGTTTATGTGGTGGGCAATGCGGGAACAAACCCGGACTCTAACGTTGTTACGGGTACGTTCCTTCTAAACGACTGCTATGCTTCTATTCTATTGATACTACGTGGCGGGGGGGGGCGGATAGTGAGTTGTATTCCACAAAATTTAGCTCTTGATTGAATAACACCACTACAATAGACCATTATTACTGGATGTTGAACTAGCCGACGGAAATAATAGGAAAACACTATCATTCGGGGTTGTACGTTAAACTTCTTGAACCATCCATTCAACATCAACTTATTGCCCGTAGAACTTGGTAGTTTCGACGTCATAATCAGCATGGATTGGTTGTCAAAGTACCACGCGGTCATTGATTGTGTCAAGAAGATCGTTCGTATTCCCTGGGGAAATGAAACTTTATTTGTCCATGGTGACGGGAGCAATTAGGGAAACGGGACTCGTCTGAACATCATTTCATGCACTAAAACTCATAAATATTTGTTGAAAGACACCATGTCTTTTTGGCCAATTTTTATTTCATTTTCTTTCTTTTATTTTTTTTGACATCGATAAGAGACCGGATGACAGGTCGGTGAGAGAAGCGACTCGAGACTGTACCAATCGTTCAAGAGTTTACTTTGAGCGTATTTCCTAAGAATTACGGGTCTTCCCACCGGACTCGACACGTGGAATTCCAAATGATTTGATGCTGGTGCTGCACCTGTAGCACGAGCACGTATCGATTGGCTCTTCCAGACAATGAAAGAAATTGTGTTAGAGCAACTGCAAAGAACTATCAGACAAGGGTTTATAAGACCCTCCTCACCTTTGGGGAGCTCCGGTCTTGTTTGTCAAAAAGAAGGATGGATCATTCTGGATGTGCATCGACTACCGGGAATTGAATAAACTGACGATGAAGAATCATTATCCTCTCCCAAGGATTGATGATTTGTTTTGTTTCATACTACAAGGATCCAGTGTTTATTCGAAGATAGACTTGAGGTCGGGATATCATCAACTCCGAGTACGTGAACAAGATATTCCAAAGACGACATTTAGGACTCGGTATGGTCATTACAAATTCCAAGTGATTCCATTTGGTTTGACAAATGCACCTGCGGTATTCATGGGACCTATGAACGATTTCGTGGGCAAACCCATACTTGGATAAGTTTGTAATTGTCTTTATCGACGATATATCATTGTATTCAAAGGACAAGGAAGAAACTTGAAGAACCCTTTAGGAATTCTAGAAAATGCTTAAAAAGGGAAGTTAATGCTATGTTTTCAAAAATGTGAATTTTAGATTCCTAAGGTATAATTTATCGGTTGCGTGATTGACTGTCAAGGCATTCACGTAGATCCTGCCAAGATCGAATCTATTTAAGATTGGGTGTCTCTAAAACACAACAGAGATTCTCATTTTTTAGTCTTGCGTGGTATTATCGGAGATTCATAGAAGTGGTTTTCAAAGATTGATAAGCAATGACCCAAGCTTACCTAGAAAAAAGTAGGCCTTTCGAATGTTGGTGACAAGCAAGTAAGCAGGTTTTAAACGTTGGAAACTAAGTTGTTAGCGACATCTCTTAGTCTCCCTCAAGGAGCTGAGAACTTCATGGTTTTATTGACGACGTTGTGTCACATAAGGATTGGGTGCAGCTATTGATGCAAACAAGAAGGTGATTTCTTATGCATCACGTCTCAGGGAGTTTGAAGATCCATAGTCGAATAATTATACTACTCATGATTTTTTTGAACTTGGTGCATTGTGTTTGCTCTAAAATTTAGAGACACCTACTTTACGGAACCAAATGTACGGTGTTCTCGATCTCATAAGAGCTTACAAACACATACTTGACCAAAATGAGTTAAAAAATGAGGCAACGTCGTTGTTAGAGTTGCTCAGTGAGTACGATGTGAGATTCGTTATCACCGGGTAAGCAAATGTTACTGTGGCTGATGCTCTTTGAGCAGGAAAGAGCGAAGCAAACCATTAAGAGTGTGAGCATTAGTTATGACTATTGGCTTGGATCTTCCCAAACAAATATTGAATGCTCAGACCGAGGCACAGAAACCAGAAAATCTCAAGAATGAAGACGTAGGAGGTATGCTCAAGAAGGACCTACGAAATGAGAGGTTGGAACCCCGTGCGGACGAAACCCTATGTTTAAATGGTAGGAGTTGGTTGCCATGTTATGGAGATTTAAGGACCGTGATTCCATGCACACAAGTCCCACAAATCAAATACTTTGTTCTCTTGCCAGGTTCGGACAAAATGTCATCACGACATTGAAAAAGCTATATTGGGGCCCAATAATGAAAGGCCGACATTCTCCACCTATGTTAGCAAATGCCTGACGTGTGCCAAGGTCAAAGCTGAACATCAAAGACCATCGGGATTGTTGGTACAACCCAAGATACCTGAATAGAAGTGGGACAATATCACCATGGATTTTGTCACCAAGCTTCCTAAGTCACCGCAAGGTCATGGCACTATTTGGGTGATTGTAGACCGACTCACTAAATCTACAATATTTACGCCAATGAGAGAAACTGACCCTATGGAGAAGCTGGCAAGGTTATACATAAAGGAGGTAGTTGCGAGACATGGGATACCTGTCTCAATCATCTGTGACTGTGACCCTAGGTTCGCATCACATTTTTAGAGATCACTTCAAAAGGCTTTGGGGTACTAGTTTGGATTTTGGAGCAATGCGTACCAGCCAGAATCTGAGGGACCAAAGCGAGAAACATCCAAACCCTTGAGATATGCTACTGTGCTTGCTTTGTGATCGACCTTTGGAAAGGGTTGGATAACTTATTTGCCATTAGTCGAGTTTTCATAGAAACATTGATGCCACGCTAGCATCAAGCAGCACCATTTGAAGCAATTTTACGGTCGAAAGTAGCGTTCACTGTTAATTGGGCCCGAAGTGGAGAAGCTCAACTCATCCGGTCTGGATTTAATTCAAAGTAACGATATGTAAAATCATCCAGATCAAGCAAAGGATTCAAGCCGCTCGTGATCGACAAAAGAGTTACGCCGACTTCTTAAAAGTGGTATAGCCGATGAGTACCAAGTTGGGGTGGAGTTATGCTCAGTTTTTACACTTGGTATAAAGGGGTAGTTACGTTTGGCAAAACAGGGGAAGTCTAAACCTCGATATGTTCGGATACCTTTCAAAGATGTTGGAAAAGGTTGATCCGTTGTCTTAGAAGCTTCAACTCCCTCAAGATATTGAGCAGAGTAACAATACTATTTCATGACCCAACTTGAAGAAATGTTATTCCAAAAGAACCATTAGTGTTCCGTTGGAAGGACTACACATTGATGATAAACTTTATTGTGCGAAAGTAGCCATTTGAAATTATGGACCAAGGAGATTCAAACGATTAAAGCGAATTCGTATACAATCGTTATGAGTTTCTTTGTTGGAAACTCAAGGAGAGGCTGTACGTTTACAAGGATCGTGAAGATTCATTCAAAAAGAAACTACCCACTCTCTTCACAATATCGGGCGTCTTCATCACTACAAGTCTTAAGCCTTGAGGTCAAGGACTAATTTATTCGGGGGTGACTATAAACACCTCGTGTTTTTTTAGGTCTTTCTACGATACGTACCTTGATCGTTTTAAATTGCCTGTTACTTTTTTGTTTTTAGCACATTACTTTAATTCATTTAGTTAAAACATTTAAATAGCATTAGCTTATCATGTGAGCCCCAAAAAAAAAAAAAAAAAAATTTTTTTTTTTTTTCAATGTATATGAATAATAGAAAATTAGGGGAGACTTTAAAAGTGAAAATCCTACAACTTAGCCCATAAATCGGTACCCCTCATGCTAGGCTCTCCAAAACGAATTATCCAAAGAGGTAAAAAGAATCCTATTCCTATATAAACCCTTTCTTGTCCAGCGGTTAAAAGCCATACTTCCCTTTTTCTCCTTAACGCAACCCACTTGATAACTAGCTGCTATCCTCTTTTCCTCACCAAAGGAACCCAACAGTAAACGGCGTTTACATCCTGTAGCCATAGAATGCTTGCCCCTTTTGTATCTACACACACTGGTGAGCTATATTTTGACTAGTCTCCTTACTTCTTATTCGATTATAAAACCTTGGACCGAGGTTGGATCCCCACAAGCCTCTGCATAACCCATAAATCTTCAACTTTAAACCCCCTTTGTTATTTTTGGTCGACACCAGCCAATCTTTACATCTATCAGACATGGAACTAACAAGTAAAACTCAAAACCCATAACATAAAATCGTTTCTTTTGCTTTTCTTATTCACAACGCAAGCAAACAAGAAGAGGTTGTATTTGTGGTGTGTCTTGGTTGCATTAGGGGTTCAAACAGTTGTGAGTAGCCATTTGTTTGGGTGCTTAATTTGTGTATACGCAAGGGGTAAGAAGGAGTCGAGCTTCCATCACTCCCTTTGGGCCAAATCCTTCCACATTCGCCCTTGAGCCTTGTGAGCTATCTCTCTTTGCAAACCATCTTATATATATATATACAATCCTTACGTCATAGATGTGTGCTTGAACTTGTTTTTAAAAAAAGAAAAAAATCTATCTCCTGTTGCTTTGTGAAATGAGTCAAAGATATGATGAAACCCATGAAACACCCTATGTAAGTTATAAAACATAGTATAGGTGGTTATAGATTCATGTAGTAGTCTCTTGAAGTTTTAATAGTTAGTTGTTAGGGATCTAGCCGAATTCCAAGTTCAAAACAAACCCTTTTCGCTACTCTTCTGATGTACTCTCGTAATATAAACTAGTAAAACCCTTATAAAATTGATCAAGCGAAAAGAAAAAGAATATGGACCATGCTTAAACTAGGGTATTAGGTTTAAAGTGCACAACTATTTGTAACTTAGGCTCACTAATTGGCTACAAGCAAAAACGTATACGTATTGATAGTTTAAAACGCAGCCTACACTTGTAACATTTGGGCACATTGTTCGACCCCTAGACATATGTATAAAAACGAAACCTAATTATTTACAAAAGTAAGACGTGTGACCTGCGTTTTGCCCCTGAAATACCAAATTTTGGCAAGCAAATAAATAGTTATAAGGTCTCAAAGTTCGAGGTATAAGTCTGCCAATTGCCTTTTGTAACGCAGTCCTGATGGGTCGACTTTAAGCCTTGTTTTGACCCATTTAGACTTAGGCGTAGAGAGAACAAGTAGGGGCATTTTATAGTCGACCTGGCATGTTATATTTAGCAACTTGAATCACAAAAAATGGCTAAGAAATAAGCTCGCAATTTGGATCCAAAGTTAGTAGTGCTGCCATGCAGTTAATACTGTTGGCACGCAGTTAGTACTATTGACGGCGAGTTCAACCCCCTACTTTAGCCTCATTTTTGACCCTCTTAACGACCTCCGCCCCCAAAACTTATAAAAGGTAAGTTGTAATAGGCCTAGCCTATTTTTCAAATGTGCTTTTATTTTGTTTTAACGTTAAGTAACGAATCCACAAACTGATTCCAAAGTCTGGACACGCAAACATTAGCAGTTGAAATAACCCAATTATATTCTAAGTCTGGAAAGCAGTGTTGCGACCCGCACATGTTTAGCATTATTTTTAACTACTTAAACAATGTTTTTAGCCAAAACTTAATTAATGAAAGTTGTAGATTTCCCAGCGGAGATTTCAAATGTACTTTTTACTTTTTAATATCGTCAAATAACGAAGGCAGAAAATAACTACAAAACTCTACTACACCCTATGTTAAGACTTAGTAATTTATAGTTTAATTCAAAAAGGAAAACGTTAATGTTTCGTCTAATTATTTAATGCACTTATGGACCAAACCAAGGGCGGACCCAAACTAATAATTTCAAGTATGTACAGCCTAGTTTCTTAAATGCCTGAAGTCATAAATTATATACTTGAGGTTTGACCAGGTTGACCCGATAAAGTCGACTATTTTAAAATAAGGAATTGTTTTCAAATGTCATTTAATTCAATTATAACTCAAGCACACTAGGGACAAGATTGCAAGTATTTATATTATTATTTTCTGTTTAGTGAATATGTATTATTTATTCATAGGTTGCGGATAAAGTCCTTTGCATCGTTTTTTGTGCCACTGCTTTGCTTCTACGTTATCAATACTTACTATGAGTTCATAGCCCCACTTTTACTCATTTTGGATAAATGTTTTATATCTTTTGGGGTGAGAAACATGCTTTGTTTTACAAATTGGACGTAAGTGTACATTTTATCATGATTACGTGTTTGCCTAAGTAGCGATAACCCTTTGAGCCCATTATCATGAACTGTCAATTACTTTGTGTGAGCGCGAATGTTATAAATAGATCTATTAGGGTTGACATCCCCATTCGGGTGAGTAGCTCTCACTGGTGTCACGAAGTGAACCAACGGATGTATATCATGTTGGATTTGGATGTTGCGGGTTAGAACATCATTCTGGGCAATGTGGTAATATTTATATTGCATTCATACATGTCGAGCTTCGGTGTCATGAGCTTAGGGAAACGTAATCACCTTTGTGATATTTGCATATGTTGCATTATCATACACTTGAAAATCTTACGGTCCTACATTTCATTTACATAAACCTATGAATTCACCAACTTTATGTTGACGTTTTAAGCATGTTTTTCTCAGGTCAATGATGCACGAGGTGCACAAGATACATTGGGATAGTCTTTTGGGTGTCATGCATAAAGATTTAGAGTCATTATATTTCGGGACGATTGTTATGAACTATAATCTTTATTTCAAATGTTGAACTATTTAAGCCTTCGTGCTTTGTATCAAACAATTTTAATAAATCCAATGTATCATATTTTAAACAACTCTTTTTGAGGTCGTTCTCATATCTTGTGCTATTATTCTATAATGTAACGCTCTCGGATACACATTATTCCGCTGTGACCCAATTTAGGGGTGTTACATGGATTTTATCCAAAAAGACTCTTCATATCTGATTGGTGGCGAACCTGGATATCCTTGATGAGTATCTCTAGAGTAGAAGTCCTGACGCGAGCAAGAACAACCTCGTCGTCATGTCCCATTTGCTTTCTCTGAAATCTAGCAATCTGGGCATGGGCTTCATGAAGTTCAGATTCTAGTTTTTCAAAATCTTGCTGAATGATTACACGGCCATTACCAAGACCTTCTATCTTATCTTCTATGTGTTTAATACGCTCAAAAGGGAGCTCATCTAAGTGGTTCAGAATAGTTTTGATTTGTTCCTCATAACGTTCGTAAGACGAGTCTGGAGCGCCATGATAATTCTCTCCAATCTCAAATACTTAAGGCGGAGTAGAAAGATTAGTAAAGGAAGATGATAGGAAATAGGCTTTTTTCGGAGGTGGCAAAATCTCTTTAGGAAGAAAGAAATCTTAGGGATCAAACATTGGTGATGGTGATAATACTGGAGATGAAGGTAAAACAATTAGTGGAGCAATAAGAGCTTGTGTTGGTGGAATAGGTGATTCTTTAGCATAAAATGCTTGCATCACCTTCATATAGGGGTCATCATGAAAAAGTGAAAGAGTTGGTGAAGTTATTGGAACTAAACTAATTAAGTTATTTGAAGAGCTAGAATATGTATTTCCTGGTAAAGCTTGGAAATAGTCTAGGGAAACCAGGATATAGTCCGGAAAGTTAGAGGAAAAGGCATCCTCAATATCGGAAGTAGGGTGGTTAGGAGAAGACATCATTCTGATAACAACCCAGCGGTAAATAACATAAGTTATTTATATAATAATATAATAGTTATGTATCTTTACATACTATTCGGGAGATGTAATAGCATGGAGGACTTTCTTGGATAGAAAAAGAATAGTAGTTATAGTTAAGGTTATAGGATCGATATACCTTAGTATAATAAACCTTTAGCCTGTAAAGGATGTTACTTCCTTGAATAAATCCAAGTCGATAACAATGAAACACTGATGTAATACAATTAACTATGCGGAAACTAGTTAACAGTATCAAGAAGAACACACAATGATTTAACAAACGATTTGTATTATCACACGTTGAATCTGCCTAAGATTGCAGATCCCTAATACAATACTAATACTTCTAACTAATGCTTTTTGTTGTTGTTCTCTATGTCTCTCTCTAATGCCTTCCTAGAGATCCTTTTATAGACGTAAGGATAACCCTAGTAGGTTTACAATTCTTGTTTGACACGAAAACTAATTCTAATCATTCTAAAATTACAAATACATAATTATCCTTTGATTATCCTTTATCTTCGGCAGTACTTTGAATATACTGGCAGTACTTTGACTCTCCTTTAATACAAAGGCAGTACTTTGAATGTACTGGCAGTACTTTGACTTTCAGACTTGTATTTCCCAACAATCCTCCCCTAACTTGAATTCCACTTGCTTGACTTCAAGTTTCTTGATAGTTGGTCTTCCTTGTTCAGCATCAGTCTGTCTTGTCATTGTAGCAATACTAGCCTTTAATCTTTTAAGCTTCATCTTCTGAGCAGTATCTTGTATACAATCTGTTTGAGTTGAAACTGCTTGTATTGAACATAAACTCTTCGTCTGATCTTTAGAAACTGTATTCAAACAGATTGTTCTTCTCAGCAACAGGTCTTCTCTCCTCAGCAACATAAATGGATTTTATGAGCCTTTACCAAGTAGCCATTCACTCTTGGGCTAGTCAGTTCTTTGGTACCTAGAAAAGGTAATAATCCATG
>BQNB010138854.1:2756-17642 GCA_026074375.1 Tanacetum coccineum
ACATGGTATCTTGAAGTTATTTTTTCTAAGTTCATGACATTCTTGTGTTCAACTTTAGGTTCTTGCATATTATCATTTGAATCAAGGGTGTCTATACTCTCATCATCACAAAATCGAGTGCATTGCTAAAATAGTAAACATGCAGGGGATTCATAAGAAAATAAATCATCTCCTATTTTGAGGAGATTAAAGAACTCTTCTTCTTGAATAGAGTTTATTATGTAAAAAATTTCAACAGGGATTTTATAGTGATACATTCCTTCATCCATATCAAATAAAACTCTATCTTCTACGATTCCTAATAAATTTTCTCTATTAAAAACATCAATCTGAGCATGTATGGTTGCTAAAAATGGCTTACCCAAAATCATTATTTCACTAGGTTCCCCTAACATGTCAATAATTACAAAATCAGAAGGAAATGGGAACTTATTAATTTTTACCAGGATGTTTTCTACTATTCCTAATGGGGCCTTTCTTGCCATATCAACCATCTCGACTAGCATGTCGGTTTCCTTAAGGTTAGCTAGTTTCAAATGTTTAAACATTGATTTAGGAATAACATTAATGCTATCTCTTAAATCTGTGATTCCATATAAATTAAGACTACCAATGATGCAAGGAAGAGTGAAACTTCCTGGATTTAATTCCTTTGGTAGTAGTTGGAATGGCAAGAATTTTAATGGAATATCTCCTTCCAGATGAGCAACGAAGGATACCCCCTGAAGCTCGTTAGTCCTAGAAACTTGCATCCCTTTGTTAGCAAAAACCGCCCTGCAGTCGTTAATCGATGATTTGGGAACTTCCTTAGTAACCTCCGCACGACATTTCTTAGTCAGCAAATCGATCTGAATTTCCAAGTTTTTAAGACAGACCTTCTGTTGGAAATCGTTATCTAAATAACCTAATATTACATTAATATTAAACGAGCTACGAAGCGGATATAGATCACATATAGCATATATAATTAACCATAAAAAACATAAACAAATAAACATGTCTTTAGCAACCAAGCTAGTGAGGAATCGAAGACACTTCGAGTACACGTACGTGTGTAATAACGTGCGAATCAAACACTAATTCTAGTTACAAAAATAAATAACCTCTACGTGTATCCACACTACACGTCAAACGATATCACCCGAATGCTAGTTCTTGACCAACGAACAATTGAACACAAGAAAAATCAAAACTTAAAAACCCCTAAAGGGTTTTTTGTTTCGTTTGACCAAGAGAGAAGAAAGAGGGATAATATTATGAGCTCTAGGGTCCTCCTTATATACTAGGTGAATTTAGGGTTTACCTAAAATACATACATTGGAGGAAAAGATAGCTCAAAACCTAATCTAACCCCCCACTTGGGCTAGGCCGGTCGAAGTCAACCCAAACATCCCTTGGTGTTGACTTTTTGATTTTTCTAATATTTATGGTTAATTACATTTAATTACCCATTAATTAAAAAGCCTTTATAGTTAATTATTCATAACGACCGTTAGTGTTTTTTTGTCAAATCATATACTAATATAAATAATAAATATACAAATATATTATTAAAAATATTTATAGAATGATATCTAAGTGTAAACGTGTGTGACCCCGTAGGCTTACGTATTTCCAGCTGTATTAATATCCGTATGACATTAGCACAAACCAACAGCTGTATTTGGATATCATACAAACCCAATGTTTGTTGATCATAATGATCTTACTATGATTACCACAATGTATATCCGTAGTATCTTCATTATTAATTATAGGAATGAATTCCTAATTAAACATTAATCAGAACGTTCCTTCTAATATCTTTCAATTAGATTCCAATGTTGTCAAATCACCCATACACAATATGATGTACATAATGAATCCTTTAGTGGGACTTACGGATTCTATTCATGTGTTCAATCTCACCAAGTAAGATAGATCATTTGAGTTTCACTCAATGATATTTCATATTGTACTCGGACTTAGTTCACCACATATGTATCAAACATATTATTCCAAGGTTATATGTTTCATCTCCTAAAATACTTACAAGAAACTTTATTCCAATCTAAGAGGTAAAATCTTACTTAGATAAATAAATTGTTTCTAATTATGTTCAATAACATAATCTATTTTATAAAAAGTAAAAACAATTACTCCCACTAGCTTTGAGATGTACTCATGAGCTAACTTATTTATAATTAAAAAATCAAATCCAACCACTCATTTATTTAATAATTAAACTTAAGATTATGCTCATTAGATGCATGCTATTAATCCATACTTGGATACTAGCATTCTTGTATATTTTCTAAAGATTATATTGGATTCATAAAACATCAATTTGATTACATATCGTCCTCACTAAGTAATCATTTAAAAAAGAGTTCTTGAAATCCAATTTGTCATATCTCCTTCCAAGAAAACAAGTATGATAATTCTATCATCTTTATGTATTTAAAGTTCGTAAATGAAGAAGTTTTAATCATAATCAATTACTTGGGTATGAGTAAACACCTATGTCATTTGACGCACAGTAAATATGTATACAACATTGTCCTTATGAGTCTTTTCCAAAAGGAAACTCATTCAAACCTGATAGGTTAAAGATAAAACAAATTCCGAGAATATAATTATCTCTTTTAGGACAACATCTCTTCATTCATATTCTTTGAGTCATCCATTAGATCCAAGATCTAATAATGCATCTCCTATGGTTAGTAGGTTCACAATGATCCTCTAACTCCTTATCCTCACCATTGATATAAAAAACATATCACGAGGTATCCTTGTGAATCAATGAATATGAGTAATCATCATTATAAGGTTTATCATTTTGTGTTTAGCCTCATTATGACATTCGTTAGTGTGTTTATAAGGTTTATGTATCTTCTTCTTGAAGTAATTCAAGACCTACAATACTCCCACTCGCTTCTTGCAAAGTGAGACTCCCACTCGCTTCTTGTATATTTGAGACTGTTTTCAAATAACTCAGCATGACGAGCAACAAAAACTTTGTTCTCGTGTGGGTTATAGAAATGGCATCCCATCATTTCCTTTGGGTATCCAACAAAATACACTTAACAGTTCTAGGCATTTGTCAATAATAATATCCAAGAGATTTTTACCAAATTTAGAACTTCAATCAAGACATAATGAGATATATCTCATTTATCTTAATTAACCTTCTAGGTTGAAGTCTAATTGGGTATATCCATGACATACTCAATTATCTAACCTTGATCTCTTTTAGGAGTTAAATAATTTAAGGTCATTAAGAATCAAAACAATATTAATATATAGTTTGATTACCCTTGTTGGACATAACATAAAATGTGGTATTTCAATAAGGTTGATCTTATACTTTTATGGCTTTTCCTATTATACCAACTTAAGTTAAAACGTAATGGTATCAATAGTGTTACTAAGCCGATTGCATCCTTTTGTAAGTCACTGATCAAGTCAATGACTTAATGTGTATGTACTAACAATTAGACATAAACACTAATACCATACTATTCTTATAAGTCTTTTGACCAAGTCCAATGACAACATGTAACATGTCTTTACAACAAAGAAAAAACAATAGAATAACTTTTTTACTTACGTTATGAAAGTCGTTTCACAAGTACAGGACTTAATTACATGGTAATTTACAAGAAGACCATTATAAACCTAAAGTAAATCAATAGTTAATTTCAAGTTAATTTAAACTCCCCGTTAATGATTTCCAAGAAAACATTAATCATGTACTTAATCTTTTTGTCTTGACACATTCACTTAATAGGCAACAACATTAAATATGTAGGATCCTTGTAGTCATAATTTTCTTACTTTTCAGTTAAGAAATCATAAGTCATATTGTTCTAAGTTGTTCCTTGCACACAATAAAGATTTCTCCCACTTGTGTAGGGTACAACTTCTTTGCATAAAACAACACCACACTAGTTAGTTTGTATGTATTTACAATATGGGAGTGTCAAGCTCATAGCTAGTACATTTAAACGGAAGCTACATCTCAAATGCAATAAGTTATCTAGGATAATGCACAGTGATTCTTTTCTAAATGAAAATGTTTCACACTTGGAAATAAGAATTTATTATTTCAAGCAAGCCAAAATAACGTAGATACGCTCTATGAGGAAAACAACTCATAACTCCCCTGAATTTAACAACATTGCAAGTTGGTCATTTCCATTTATAAAATGCATTATTCCCATTAGATCTGGCAACATTATGAGTGTTCCTTCACTAGTGAAAGTAATTGCAATTTATCTTTCCATTTATTGAATATCTACACATTATTGCTAATGTGAGTCACACGGAATAGTAAGCAAGTACTTAGATATGCAAGTAAGTGTGTTCAAGTTCTAGCCATCTTAGCTGTTTATTAACTTGAAAAACTGCATGCAATTCCTTTTTTATCCGCTCATTTTGCCTCAAGGGTGTGCAATGTTTCTACTGATTTAAGGAAACAACTATAGACACGAGTTCTCTAGTTATTGCCTTTTACAGTATTGCGGTGATATTTTCGTCTTCCAATCAAACCTCATAAATATGTCTTGATTACAACTAGATACTTTAATCTTGGTAGCTATACACCCAAGTTCTTTAGTTATCTAACTTTCTTATTATGATTCAAAGATTTCAAAACTTACGAAAAGGATATTGAAGCAATCTTGAAAGAATAAGAAGTCCAATTAACTTAACATGAAGTTTGGTATGAGTTCGATTAGAATTTAGGATAATTATTTCATTCCAATTATAACTTTTCCATAAGTGAAAACTATAGGAAATAGTCTTATTTTCCCAAAGAAAATAGACACAGTTTGTCTTCCACAAGTAAGAACAAACCTCTGTTTACGATATACGTTGCATAAATACATTAAAAGAACTTGTAGATTTATTTTTAATATTTTCGATAATTCATCCCTTAAAAATTAACTACCCGTGTTTATATAAATAAACAATTAATTTTACATGGGTCTAAGATCCAACTTCACGTTGTATCATTAATGCAGTTGATCTACTAGAAATGGTACAACTCAAAAGGTAATTTGTAGGAGATAGATGCCAACATGTGCAACTCTTAGCCATTATGGGGCACAAAGCAATATAATCCAGAATTATAATGTCAAGTAGCAGTTAAATCCTTTTATGCCCGGTGAAGTTTGACAACCTACTCATATAAAGTCGCGCCATAACAAAAACATAATTTTACGGTCTTAGGTCTGACCAATTAGCGATTGTTGTATTACCGTGTTTGATAATTCTCCTAAGACTGTCTTACAGTAAAAGAACAAAACACAATATTTTAATACTGGATGCAAATGACTTTAATTTTAAACGGTAGAAATATTTGATAAAAAACAAGGTTACAAAAATGTTAAAGGAACATGCATACAACGTTATAACACTAGTTATTTTAAAACATTTACAATTTTGTTTTAAAAACTTTCTATAAATAGAAATCCCATAATTTTATAAACCACATGCCATTGATAAAATTAGGGTTACCATGTTTGCAATATTTCCATTTATAAGTGATCTTACTACAGATAAGGTTAATTCCTCACGTGAAACAATCAAACCTTAGTAACGATTACAACATACTTTAAATATTGTTAAAACATTTATGTAAAATTTGTTTATTTTTTGCATTGTTCCATCGCGGGTTCCCTTGCGGAAACCACTAATCCCATCTAATAGAAACGTTTGCAAGAAAATTTCATTTTTACGTATAAAGTCCATGAATTTAAGCAAAGTTATACTTCAATAATACACACAATAAACATTTTAATCATGTACTTTTAGTCCATATTAATTTTAAAAATCATTTTTGCATAATTATATATATATAAAACGCCACAATATACATAAAACATACAAAACATATTTACTAAACTAATCATACTAAACAAAAATCATTACACAATGAAACAATTCAATTCAACAAAAAGTCTCTCAAGTTTTTGCAATTAACAATTAATTTACGTAATATTTCAGGCATACCACATAACCAAATCATGCCATTTAACATATATATTAAGCTTAATAACCATGGTTTACATGCACGTAACCCATGGTTGACAATTTATTACAAGATAAATAAGCAACAATATATATATTAAATAATATAAAAACTTTCACATATTTTGTTTCCTTATTTTAGGTGATATTTAAGACAATATTATTTCCTAAATAATTTCCTAATAAGATTGCAAAAATAAAAACGGCAAAGCAAAAATTCATTTTTGGATATTTATATATATTTTAGGACTAAATATTTTACAATATAATTTTCTAAAAAAGATTTCACATAAAAGGAAAATAATATTCACAAAATATGTAGCATATTTAATTTTCATATTTTATGTGATCTTTAGGAGGAATATATTTCACTAAATAAATTCCTAAAATAGTTTTCACATAAAAGGCAAGAAATATACTACAACTATGCGTTTTTTACAATTTTTTTCTGTTTTTTATGTAATTATAAAGCTATATTGACTGGCTCGTGATGCCACTGTTAAAAATCGTGGTCTAAAATTCTAATATTACCTGAATATTAAAACGAGCCTATCGCAGCTAATAAAACACATAGTACTCACTAATAATTAACATAAAACACAAACAGAAAACATACCGAATAGCAATAAGCTACGTGAAGAACGGGAGACTTCTTTGAGTACACGCATGTATGTAATACATGCTAAACCGAAAACCCTTAATTTACTAAAGTAAGTAACTTCCACGCGGTTCATACACTACACGTCGAACAATATCACCTGAATGCTAGTTCCACGAACCAACGCTCAAGAATACGTCAAGTAGTCGAACTCAAACAATTTTCCCTAAAGATTTGTTTGGTTCGAACTTACTAGGAGAAAAGGAGGAGAAATTCAAATTATGAGCTCTAAGATCCTCCTTATATAGGGATGGATTCAGGGTTTACCTAAAATACATACCTTGTAGGAAAAGATAGCTCAAAGCCAAACCCAAACCTCCCTTGGGTTCCAAATCCGATCGAACTAAGTCCATACCCCCTTAGGGTTGACTTTTTGACTTTTCTAATTATTTATGGTTAATTACTCATAATTAAAAAAGCCTATAGTCATTATTCGAAAATGAACTAAATAACGACTGTTCAGTATACTATCGTTGGAATATTAATATACATAATAAATATACACTTATATTATTATATACATCAATCGAGTATTAAATACATATATAATAAATATACACTTATATATTATATATATATGGTGCCAATAGAGTAATATCTATGTGTATTAACGTGTGTGACCCCGTAGGCTCTCTATTTCCGCCAGTATAAATATCGTATGACATGTGTAAACACAACCCCCAAATTGGTCTCACGGAAATAAGGTCTGGGGCATGTTTTACTTCATAAATCAATACACAAGATATATATAAACACCAAAAAGGTCGTTTAAAAACCGAAACATTGGATTAACAAATATTGTTACATAAGCCCGAAGCTTTAACTGTTTTCACTTATTCAAAATACAAAGATTTATAGCCCATGACATGATCTACTAAAATGTAATGTAACAAAATATTTTTTTTTAAATAAATGTTTTTTATTAAAAAAAATGATATCCAAATCAAAACCACCAATGTATCCCTTGTACCTCGCTTACTGACCTCCTAAAAAACATTGCTTTAAAACGTCAATAATAATGTTGGTGAATTCATAGGTTTTGGATAAAGCGTATAATGTAATGACCATAAGAAATTTCCCCAATTGTATGATAATGCAACAGATGCAGACATCGTATAAATGTAATTACTTCCCGTAAAGCTCATGCCATTGAAACTCGACACAAATGAATACCATATGAAATAGAGGCCTAACATTGCCCGTGATGATGTTCAAACATCCGCACATCCTATGTTCCACTGGTAAACGTTCATTTTTCCAGTGATAGCTAATCACCCGAACGGTGATGTCTACTCCATAGAGTCATTCATACCTTCACGCTCACAATCCAGAACTGACTAGTTCATGATAATGGCTCAACTGGTTAATCGCTACCTTAGGCAACACATTAATCATAATGTAAAACTTATCCAACTTGTGTCCAATAAAAACAGTGCATTTTTCCATCCCCAAAGCTTAAATTAGTGCTTATTGTCTTTTAAAGTTGTAATTTCCTTTCCAGTATTGTAACTATTTTAAAGTTAATCAAATATCAGTTTCATTTTAAATTCATGTTCAAGTTTTATTTAGTTTTATTATATTGCAAATTTTAGCTAAATATGTTGTGTGAAATTACCTAATAAGTTCAAATAAGCTGGTTTACTTTATAAGCTACTACTTAGACAACTTAGCTACCTAATAGCTAAGCTGAATAAGTCTATTACTAAAAACTTTACAAAACCATTTATAAGCTAAGTGGATGATAAGCCAGACCTGGATGGGCTTATGGTTATTACCAGCTTATCTCTGATAAGTTGGAGCTTGTAGAATAGCTCTAAGAGCATGTTAATGTCCTTGTTTTGAGCAAAGGACTAAGTGAGTACTTATTTCGTATTCTTATAGATTAATCTCTATTTTAGCTATTAGATTTGCTTATTTTTCTTATTATTGCTTATTATTGTTCTTTTAGTGCTTAATCTATCTTATGTTAGCTTATATGTTTAGATCTCAGTAGCTTATCAAGTTTTTTTAGTTGTTTGTTCATTTTGAATCAAAAACTGTCTAAAGATAGTCATAATATGCTTAATCATTTGCTTATTGAATTGTGCTTATTTCTATGATGTTATTGCTTATAAGTCCTCAAATATATCTTAGCCTAATTTGTTTTCAAAGTTTCATGCTTTTTGAGGTCTGATTCAGCTTAAATTATATTTTAAAAAGTTTAAAGGGGTGTTTGGGACAAGCAGTCTTAACAATAGTTAAGACTGCTAAGTCTTAACAATAGTTAAGACTGCTAGGTTTATTTTTGGTCATCAAATCAGTTTTCATAAGCTTTAATTAAATCTAAATGCTAGTTTTCATAAGTTTTAAATAGGTTTGTCAAGTTTTCTAGTCTGTCTTATTAAAAACTTAAGACTACTAGTTTTAAGGTTTCTAAAATTGCTTATTTGATAAAATTCTTAAAAGCCTGTTTGAGGTGTGTTTTTTATGAGCTAAATGTGTCTCATTATCATCAATAAGTATTAGTTTTAAGGTCATAGTCTTTGGTAAAATCCTTTTGAGTAATTTAGTTAAAAACAATTAAGTAGTGGTAGGTTTTGGGTTAAGCTTAAATGCCTCTAATGTGCAGATCATTATGGGGATTAAATTTAGCTTTTCTTTGTTAAATTTTGATTAAAATTAGCTTATGGATGTCTATACTTAATATGTTTCAAGTTTTTAGTTTGTCAAGATAGCCTTTGTGTCTTAATTTTAAGCTTAAAAGTAGTCATTTATTCTCAAAAAGCAATATAACAAGTAGTGTAAACTGTCAATGACAGCTGTCTTTCTAGCTTATTTTCTTTACGTAAATTGCTTAAATCCAGCTTAATTGTGTTAGTAGAGTTTAGTTCTTAATTTGTTCTTGGTTTTTAGCTTATTTTCATTGCTTATTGGTTCTATAGTTTAGCTTAAAATAGTGGTTTTAGTCCTTTAAAAGTGTTATTGAGTAAACTGTTTTATAGCCTTTTGATGTCTTTTAGCTTATTAATTTTGCTTATTATCTGTTCTTAGTACTTCTTAGGTCTACGTGTAGTTCTGTTTTAAGCTTTTTAGTTTTCTATTTTCTTATTTGGTCCAAAAAGCTTAAACGGTTTAGCTATTTGTCTAAGTGTCAAAAAAGCCAAATTGTCCTTTTACTTGTGCTTATTCCATAAGTTTCAGAAAAAATACATTTATTAAAAGTGCTTATTTTTACTTGTTCTTTAATTGTTTTCAAAAGAAAAAATTTTTTTTTGCAAAAAGTGGGTCGCAGGACTCGAACCAGTGACCTCCCCCTCAACACACATACACCTTTACCATCTGCGGCCTTGGGACTTTTCTGTTAGACCTTTGCATCACTAATTTCTTATACACACTTTAAGTTTTAAGCTTATCAGCTTCTTTGATTTTTAGCAGCTTATAGGTTTAGCTTTTTGGAGTCGTTTTTGTTTACAAACCCTTAGATTACCATCTAGTATTTTTATAAATTTTCTCAAAATTTTAGGATTAAGTTTAGTATTTTTAATTTAATTTTTAGTTTTATTTAGTTTAAAAAATAGTTTTAATTAGTTTAAAAATTCAAAAAAAAATATTTTTCTATTATTAAAAATTAGTTTAAGCATTTTAGTCTAAGAAATTTGCATTTTTGAGTTTTTAGAGTTTTAATTTGTCATTTTTAGTTAATTAGTTGGTTTAATTAGTTTTTAATGGATCTAAATGTCGTTAGTTTTTTTTAAATTGCTTTAATTTCCAGTTTAGCGTGCATTTATATGCTTTCCCTTTGCGTTATTAGATTTAGAATCCAAAATCCAAAATATTGATTATTCAAGCACGCGATCACGAACCGAAACAAGATTTTTAATTCACGCTTCGTCGGGATACGACATCCGAGAGATAAAATATTCTCTTTGTCCACTCGAGCATATTTTTTATATCAAACCGGGCTACTTCTCTATACTAATACTTATTTGGTATTTTAGAATATATATATATATATATATATATATATATATATATATATATATATATATACTATCTTACTATATATCTATATATATATATTAGTATATTATATATATATTATTATATATATATACATGACTATAACATCGAACCAATACCCAATTAGACTCCAACCTAGAAGGTTAATTAAGATAAATGAGATGTATCTCATTATGTCTTGATTGAAGTTCTATATTTGGTAAAACAATATCTTGCAGATTATTATTGATAAATTCCTTGAACAATTAAATGTATTTTGGTGGATAGCCAAAGAAAACGATGGTATGCCATTTCTACAACCACACGAGAACAAGTTTTTGTTGCTCGTCATGCTGAGTTATTTGAGAATAGTCTCAAATGTACAAGAAGTGAGTGGGAGTATTGTTGGTCTTGCATTACTTCAAGAAGAAGATACATAAACCTTCTAAACGCATTAGCGAATGTCATACTAAGGCTAAACATGAAAATGATAAACCTTATAATGATGATTACTCATATTCATAGATTCACAAGGATACCTCATGATATGTTTTTTATATCAATGGTGAGGATTATGAGTTAGAGGATCATTGTGAACCTACTAACCATAGGAGATGCATTATTAGATCTTGGATCTAATGGATGACTCAAAGAATATGAATGAAGAGATGTTGTCCTAAAAGAGATAATTATATTCTCGGAATTTGTTTTATCTTTAACCTATCAGGTTTGAATGAGTTTCCTTTTGGAAAAGACTCATAAGGACAATGTTGTATACATATTTACTGTGCGTCAAATGACATAGGTGTTTACTCATACCCAAGTAATTGATTATGATTAAAACTTCTTCATTTACGAACTTTAAATATATAAAGATGATAGAATTATCATACTTGTTTTCTTGGAAGGAGATATGACAAATTGGATTTCAATAACTCTTTTTTAAATGATTACTTAGCGAGGACGATATGTAATCAAATTGATGTTTTATGAATCCAATATAATCTTTGGAAAATATACAAGAATGCTAGTATCCAAGTATGGATTAATAACATGCATCTAATTAGCATAATCTTAAGTTTAATTATTAAATAAATTAGTGGTTGGATTTGATTTTTTAATTATAAATAAGATAGCTCATGTGTACATCTCAAAGCTAGTGGGAGTAATTGTTTTTACTTTTCTAAAATAGATTATGTTATTGAACATAATTAGAAAGAATTTATTTATCTAAGTAAGATTTTACCTCTTAGATTGAAATAAAGTTTCTTGTAAGTATTTTAGGAGATGAAACATATAACCTTGGAATAATATGTTTGATACATATGTGGTGAATTAAGTCCGAGTACAATATGAAATATCATTGAGTGAAACTCAAATGATCTATCTTACTTGGTGAGATTGAACACATGAATAGAATCCTTAAGTCCTACTAAAGGATTCATTATGTACATCATATTGTGTATTGGTGATTTGACAACATTGGAATCTAATTGAAAGATATTAGAAGGAACGTTCTGATTAATGTTTAATTAGGAATTCATTCCTAGAATTAATAATGAAGATACTACGGATATACATTGTGGTAATCATAGTAAGATCATTATGATCAACAAACATTGGGTTTGTATGATATCCAAATACAGCTGTTGGTTTGTGCTCATGTCATACGAATATTAATACAGCTGGAAATACGTAAGCCTACGAGGTCACGCACGTTTACACTTAGATATCATTCTATTAATATTTTTAATAATATATTTGTATATTTATTATTTATATTAGTATATGATTTGACAAAAAAACACTAACGGTCGTTAATTAGTTCGTTATGAATAATTAACTATAAAGGCTTTTTAATTAATGGGTAATTAAATGTAATTAACCATAAATATTAGAAAAGTCAAAAAGTCAACACCAAGGGATGTTTGGGTTGAATTCGACCGACCTAGCCCAAGTGGGGGGGTTAGATTAGGTTTTGAGCTATCTTTTCCTCCAATGTATGTATTTTAGGTAAACCCTAAATTCACCTAGTATATAAGGAGGACCCTAGAGCTCATAATATTATCCCTCTTTCTCCTCTCTTGGTCAAATGAAACAAACAACCCTTTAGGGGGTTTTCAGTTTTGATTTTTCTTGTGTTCAATTGTTCATTGGTCAAAAACTAGCATTCGGGTGATATCGTTTGACGTGTAGTGTGGATACACGTAGAGGTTATTTATTTTAGTAACTAGAATTAGTGTTTGGTTCGCACGTTATTACACACGTACGTGTACTCGAAGTGTCTTCGATTCGTCACTAGCTTGGTTGCTAAAGGTATGTTTATTTGTTTATGTTTTTTATGGTTAGTTATATATGCTATATGTGATCTATATCTGCTGTGAAGCTCGTTTAATATTAATGTAATATTAGGTTATTTAGAAGACGATTTCCAACAGAAGGCCTGTCTTAAAAACTAGGAAACTCAAATCGATTTGCTGACTAAGAAATGTCGTGCGAGGGTTACTAAGGAAGTTCCAAATTCATCGATTAACGAGTTCAAGGCAGTTTTTGCTAACAAAGGGACACAAGTTTCTAGGACTAACGAGCTCTAGGGGTTATCCTTCGTTGCTGATGATGTACTGGAAGGAGATATTCCATCAAAATTCTTGCCATGCCAACTACCACCATAGGAATTAAATCTAGGAAGTTTCACTCTTCCTTGCATCATTGGTAGTCTTAATTTATATGGTATCGCAGATTTAGGAGCTAGCGTTAATGTTATGCCTAAATCAATGTTTGAACATTTGAAACTAGCTAACCTTAAGGAAACCGGCATGCTAGTCGAGATGGCTGATATGACAAGAAAGGCCCCGTTAGGAATAGTAGAAAACATCCTGGTAAAAATTAATAAGTTCCTATTCCCTTCTAATGTCATAATTATTGACATCTTAGGGGAACCTAGTGAAACAATGATTTTGGGTAGGCCATTTTTAGCAACATACATGCTCAGATTGACGTTTTTAATAGAGAAATTTCATTAGGAATCGGAGAAGATAGAGTGTTGTTTGATATGGATGGAGGTGTATATCACTCTAAAATTCATGTTGAAAAAGTTTATATGGCAAACTCTATTCAAGAAGAAGAGTCCTTTAATCCCCTCGAAATAGAAGATGATGTATTCTCTTATGAATCCCCTGCATGTTTATTATTTGAGCAATGTACTCGATCTTGTGATAATGAGAGCATAGACACCCTTGATTCAGTTGATAATATGCAGGAACTTGAAGTTAAACACGAGGATATGGTGCAAAGTCTGAACTTAGAAAGAATAATATCAAGATGGCATGTGTGTAAACTTGTTCGGGTGTTTTATGATAATGAATGTGGAAAGGATTGCGGAATGTGGCTCTAAATGATGTGGCCTACATGTAATCCTGACTTAAGCTTTTGCTACGATGCTATATATGGAAAAAGGGAACATGGAATGCTCGAACAATGGACGTGCTTTCGAGATCATGAAAGACAAGGTGTTGATGGAAATCGCATGATATTTACTGACTTCCTTAAGGTGAGATACGGGAATAAGACCATTGACGATATAACCCGAGAAAGGCGATACTACGAGTGGGTTACACAGAATAGCGAGTTTAATGATAACGGCATTTCACATGAAGCAACAATATACGAGAACCCCTGCAAGTATCACCATGAGTACCCGCGCTTGTACTTCCCTTAGAAAGATAAGGGAATACCAAAACTATGGAAGCCCTCATTTAATGAGGAGACTGCGAAAAACATGACACCCATGGATAACGCAAGCACCTCTCAAAACTTAACTCATAAGGAGACTACTAACCCATTCCATCAGGAGGACCTAATTTTGAACATAAAAACCTAATTCCTCGATTTCTCCCAACCACATCCTAGCAAACCACGACCTAGGGATTATTCATACGAAGAATGGTTAAGAATTAAATTGGGACATACAAATGTAAGTATGTCTGTTAGGAATGCAATACTTAACGAGTTGGTGCTAAATAGTTTTGATATTAAGGCCAACTATGGAAGAACGCATGACGACCAGACTCAAGAATGTTTGATGAATACAAGAGGGCATTTGACAATGAAATTAAACAGTTGGCAAACGGATATGATTTAAGGATAGGAAGGAAAGGGTATGCCCTGGATGATGTATGGGAAAAATGCGAAAAATTCCATGGTGGTACATTATAACCATGGCACGATGAGGGATTCGA
>BQNB010138855.1:0-12067 GCA_026074375.1 Tanacetum coccineum
GAATAACAAGAAATATATATTAAGAGTCCTACGCATTATCCTTGTGATTTTATGCCAGAACATCCGAGTGATACTTAAGTATTCATAATGAAGATGGAAATCCTGCTTGAGCCAACATCAAACAAGCTCTTTGTAGGTGACTTGTGAGATCCTATATGGATCAAGCTTGTGAAACTGGATATCGATTCGGTCCAGCTTATGAATTGATGAATTTTGAAAAAGATAAAATTGTTGGTGTGTCATAAAAAACGTTTGTATTTTGACACACCGACTGATTTTCTAAATCGATTTTCAATCTTATGTCCATGGGAAGCCTCACAAGGGTATCTGGACATAGGAAAGTTAAATATGAATTGACGGCTTAATTTGGAAGATAGTAACTTACTAGTTCACTCTTACCATGTTGTCTACTTTGAGACGCTTCAGTAATGAGAACGGCTAATGCAGCTGCGAAACCCTGTCAAGGAGATTCTTCAGAATTCTACTTGATCACAGGCAGTATTTATACTGAATAACGGCCATGGATGTTACAACTGTATTCGACAAAGTGACAAAGCCACTTTCATCCATATTTGTTGTTTATCACTAACCTATTTATGCAGATTTCTTGACGGTGGTAGCAGTTTCCCGATGACAAGTCAAAGCCAATACCACATGCTCATACTCGACCGACATATATAAAGACATCATGAAAGCTCAAGTACATGTTTCAAGACTTCTACTACTTTGATACGACACATCTTCCATAAAGTGACAAAGTGTTAAAGTTAAAGAATATCAAGAAAGATTGTTACACACGCTTTCAACATCAAGAACAGTATGAGAATGTTGGTCCAGAAGTCACAAGATCACAAAAAGGCAAAATATCACAAAATGATGATAAGAGATTATGCTTGGTTGATGATCTCAAAGAAGTTTAATATTCACATACAAGCTCAAGCCTAAAGTCAATAATCACTACAACATATCACAAGTTAAAGATTGATGTTAAAGACTACGAGCTCAAGACTAAAGTCAAAGCATAGTATGCTAGGTTTAAGTTCTTGTAAATTGGAGTGACATCCCTTAGGAGGAGATTGCTAGAAATATAAAAAGTAACGGTCACTTCCAATATAGTTAGTCGTAGCTCGTAGTAAGTCGAATGGTTAAGATAGAAAGCTAACAGGGCTAAAGGACCATGGAAATCCTCTTATGAGGCCCATGGCCGGTCACTATCCATTGTATTTATATCCTCTCCACACATAAAGAGAGTGTTGGTTGTTTATTTTCTCATTTAGTAATTTAAAAGTTCTTTCTTTGTTTCTCTCTCTAAGTGTTCATCCAACCACTGCTTTCTCTCTAAAACCCTAAATGAATCCATCCTCTTTATGTGTTAAGATATTCTATAGTCAAATCTTACTTTTAGAAGCATTTCAATAGCTAAAGTTTGATGAGAAAATTGTTTAATATATTTATAAAATATTCCTAGAAGCCTAAAATCAAATTATTAATTCAAAGTACTTGGCTTGTTGAAATACAAAAAGGTGTCCAGGTTTGGGTAAAATTTATGTATGGACCATTTTGGTAAGTTAAAACCCTAGGAGAAATTTAAAAAAAATTCATAGACACTCTAGAAACATAGTAATAAAATGTGTATGAAGGATTTTAACCAGAAATGATTTTTACTTGGTCAAATGTACACTTAAAATGACTAGAAAATCGGGACAAATTTATGATTTATGTGTTTTAATAAAATTAACTTTGGAACAATTGTAAACAAGAGACCTAATTAATAAACTTTCATATTTTCTGAGCACATCATATAGGATCTAATTAGGTATATTTACTTGCCTTAGGTCTCGGGTAGAAGGTTGCAAGTTTGTTGGGTTGCCTACTTGTTTATGTTTTTCGGAAATTGTCGTACTTGTTCTAACTCTTGAGGTAAGTTCTCACATCCCTTTTTTTACAATTTTGGGTTGGAAAGCATGATGTGTCATACTTAACTTGAAACATGTTAATGGCTCCCGCATGAAACCTTCAGTCGTATGAAAGCATTTAATCCCATCAAAATATAAAGATACATACAAAAGTTGAAGAAAAGTCAAACTAACATAAAAAGGAAAAACTTAAAGGATAGAAGTTATCATCCTAATCGGTCAAACTATCATCCTATGCAGGTCTTAATTTGTTCTCTTCAAGTGTAGAACTCTTAAAAGTTCACTAATCACTGATTTTGGGATGGATGAAGCGTGCAAACATAGACGAAAACAAAAGAAAACATGTGAAAACCTATGAAAATGGAAGAAAACATACGAAATGTGGAAATACCTACAAAATAGACAAAAACATACAAAAAAGGAGGAAAACCTATGAAAACAGACAAAAACGTATGCAAATGTACAAAGACAGACAAATACATTCTAGAAAGGAAGAAAACGTACAAAGCGTACAAAAACACAAAAAAACATACGAAAACGAACGAAAACATATGAAAACATGCAAAAATGTAAAAAAAATAGACGAAAACATGCAAAAGCGTAGAAAACAGAAAAAAATGTACGATAACGTACAAATTGTATAAAACGAACGAAATCGTACGATAATATACAAAAACGTATAACAATGTTGAAAAACTGACGAAAACGTAAGAGAACGGACGAAACGTATAAAACATTGATTTTTTTAATCTATTTTGATGTGTAACGTTATAATTTATGTTACCGAATCATGTTTTAACTTAATCTTAAATATTGAAAATTATAACTTAGGGTCCGTTTGGATTGTTAATGGATTTGGATTCGTATTCGGATTCGTGTAGGTGTGAAAGAAAAGTATGAAAGAGAAAATGTATGATAGTGTTAAATCTTGTTTGTTTTATAAGTGGGATACAAATTAAAATTGGTATTTTTAATGATTTTTGTGGAAAACTAGAAGGGGGGTTAAATAGTTTACCCCTTTTTAAATTTAAGTTTTATGTATATTTGTAAAACTTAGATTCGACCTTTTTGTGAATTCAATGCTTGCACAATATGAACAATGTAAATATATCAAAATGATAAAGTAAGACAAGAGATAAGAGTAAGAATAATCAAACCACAACGCAAGGATTTATAGTGGTTCGGTAATGAAGCACCTCTTCGCCCTACTCCACTCCCCGAGCACCAAACTCAAGAGTTTTCTTCACTATGTAAACAAACTCCCTTATGGCGGAGAAAACCGTACACAACGTTGCTTATATCAATTTACGACACTAAGCTAAATGTCGAGTTCTAATCTTAGCTAGAACCAATCTATCACAACACAACTTCATGACTTGTTCACGACTTCACAACTTCATAACTTCTTCACAACTTCACGACTTCTTTAAAACTTCACGACTTCTTCACAACTTCATGACTTCTTTAAAACTTCACGACTTCTTCCCAACTTTACTTCACCACACTACTTATATCACAACTACCTAACACTACTTGGTAAGATCACAACGATCTAACTATACTTACAAAGATCACCAAGATCTAGCTACTACACACAACTACAAGATATACAATTGATTTACAAATATGTGATATGAATGCAACAAGATTGCTATGCACACTAAGGTGTAATACTTTTTCACTTGATGATGGAAGTATTCTTCTCTTGCACTTGAGGAATATAACTTGGATTACTTAGAAACAAAGCTTTATGATTAAATGATCAAAGGATTTTAGAGAGGATAAGTGAGTTGTTTTGAGCAGAAAGAATGAGTGCAAAAGGTGAGAAAAATATTGGAGAATAGTCCAGTATTTATAGGACAAAAAGGAGGAGCGGGGTCTATGGCCGGCCCCCTTAAATAGGGTGTCGGCCCCCTTATAATTAAGGGGGCCGCCCATGTAATTAAGGGGGCCGCCCCTTATTCAGACGCTCCTTTTTTGTCCTATTTCAGGGGAGGTGTTTACGGGACCATTTTATTCATTTTTAGGTCTGAAATTTGAAATTCAAAACATTTCTTTAAATGAAAAAATGTTTTGTGATGTTTATAACTGTTTACAAACTTTTATAAAAGTTTCCTTTGATCATAAATGCATCAGCATTTGTGTTTCTTACATGGAGTGATATAAAGTTTGTAAATGAATATTTAAATCTAAATACTGTTTAGTTTAATTTTACGTATGAAAGTTTTTATTTTTGTGATTATCACAAACGTAAAGATGTGAAAAAATTTATTAATGTTTTTAGGGCATATATTTTAATCAAATCTCCCCCCTTTTTGATGATTACAAAATTTTAAACTTCATTAAAATGTAAATTATTTTTAGACAAGTTTTTAGTGAGTTTTATGTCATTTCTCCCCCTTTTTATAGAATCAAAAAGGCATCGTCGAGGATTGCTAGTAAAATTGACGGAATAAATGCTCCCCTTTGATATGTGCTCCCCCTCGTTCGAGGGCACCAAGGAATCAAGCTATGGTTTCTTGGCTACAAAATGGGATAGAACAATACAAATATTTCTAACATGTAGCAAGGAAGAAAAATATGACATACAACCAACAATGATCATTCATTAAAATTAAAGTAGTGTTGTGGAAACACATCAATGCTTACATAGGAAAATAACTATGCTAACATTACATGAAATTAAAAGTACAAAGGTCCTAAATTGTAAAGCTCGCATAGGCTCTTGCATGCTAAATGGTAAGAGGATCAATGATTTGAGAGAATAACATAGAGCATGTTTAGTTTGGGGAATGTTGGTGGAGGTGGTGTGATGATGATTGGTGGTTGTGTGAGCATGTGTTCATTATATGAAAAACATATAGTGGGAAGTTAATTACTTAACCCAAAATGAGGGTACGGTAGTGGGTAACAACAAAGGAATGAGTTACCATGTGCTTCAGAAAATTCCCAAGGGATAGGATGTGCATGAATAGGTGGTAGAGTTTTCAAATTAGTCATCAAGTTAGGTATTTGGGGGAAGAGGAGAGTGATTGTCCATTGATGCATTATCTTGAGTTGGAGGTGGTGGAGAAACTCTTGGAGTGGAGATGTTGATGGTTAATTAATAATTTGGTGAGGGTGATGTGAGATGTTGGTGATTTGGGTATGTAATCATTGAAGATGAAAGAGTGTCTTTGGTTGATGGTGTTTTGGGGGTGATTGTAGTGAGAACTAGGTGATGAATTTGGATGTTTGGTTAGGGAGTTTTGTGTGTCATCTTGGATAATCCACAAACAATTGTTTTGGTAGAATTGATGTTGATTTTGGTCTCTTTGAGACCTTGGAAATGGAAGCTCTAGTGGAGGCCATGAATGTGTATGGTTGTTGATGATGAGTGAAGGAGATGGTGAATTGGTGTTATGCATTTGGAGGGAATTTATGGGAAGAGATTTGTTTAAAAATAGAATTGGAATTTGGATAAGTTTAAGGAATTCCAAATGTTGTTCAAGCATTTGGGTAAAAAACGATGATATGGTAAAAGAAGCAAAAAGCAGTGAAATCTCTTGTTTTACACCGTGAGGGCTAAGGGCGGTCCCCTTAAAATAGGGCCGGTCCCTTAAAATTAAGGTGCGGCATTTGAATTAAGGGGGCCGCCCACTGTTAGTCCCATTTTTCACAGAAAAACTATTTTTCTCAGGATTTTTGTGAGGGTATTTTTGTTTTGGTGGTTTATTTGCAGCAAGCCCTATAGAGTTTTATAAGCATATATTTAACCTTTATAACAGTTAAATATCCACATTAAATCGTGAAACCAAAATGCATACTAGTGATTTAATAAAACAACTAAAGGTTTAAGGCATTATAGCAATGATGTACTAAAAGATAACAACATATGAGTCTTCGGAATATATAGGATGATCCACCACACCAGTTGTTAATAAACATACACATATTTCAAGTTAAAAAATTATCTTAAAACTACATTAATCCTTCTAGTTCACTCTACTCCTATGTCTTCATTCTTTTTTCTTGCTAAACACTCTTTAGTGCTTTCAAATGCTTGAAACTCTGCGCATTTCCTTATGATTTCTTGCGTTTTGGTTGAGCATGGTGGTTTATCTTTCAAAGAGAGTTTCTTTGGTTTGTTGAGCGGAAGGCATTTCGTAGTTTTGGTAGTTGAGTGGATTAAGAGAGTTAAGATAGGTGGTAGGAGATGGAGTACTTGCACGAGAATAGTGTCGACATCATCATCATCATCATTCATGTGATTTGTTTTTTTTTTTAATGAGATGGGCGTGCCGTGATGATGAGAAGATGAGGATGAGACGGAATGGCGTGCCTTGCCACGATCACTTCGAGGTCTCCAAGTTTGTTTAAGAGCAAGAGGACGCATGACTCGATCAACAATGTCATAAATGCCATTGTCGAGGTGAGGATATGCTTCCATGATGTGTCGATAAAGACGAGTCAAGAACATACCATATGGAAGATTGGCGGTTGGATTTGCTCTAGCACATTCGATTCGTTTGACAAAGAAGTAAGCAAGATTGTATTGTTCCTCGGCAACAACATAATACAACATGTGAGCAAGACAAGCGGGGAGATGGTCTGTTGTCCTCACTTGTACAAACACATTCTCTCGAAAGAGTTCTTCCCATTGCTTATTCGGGGCTAGTTCATTAAGTGAGGATTGACTTTAAGAGTGGGGTGACGGTTTGGACTTTTAATGGTCAACGGTCTGCATGTCACCGTTCACATTCAAGAAGTCCGTACGAATATCGTCGGGAGTTGGAAGGTTGGTGGAATTGTCCCTCGTTACTTGAGAATACTCAAGAGATCCAGGTCATACTCTTGGTGAACACTGCTTGACCGTTTGTTAAGGAATTTTAAGGATTGACGATAATTTAGGCAAGAGTGAGAGTTATGAATTCATGTTGAATCATAAAGGAGATGACAAGATAGCCATATTCATCGGTTTGAACGTGACTTGACTATAGAAATCAAGAATGAATCTTGGAACAATCGGTTAATAGCAAATTCTTAAAGAGACAACTCGAAGCGAATTTTGTGAAGAGACGCTCGATGTTGTTGGATTTGTAGTAGGCTTGATCAACAACACGACCTTCGTGAATGTTGCGATTTTCAATGGATTTGTAGAATTTGGCAATTGTGGGGGAAATGCCGGGGATTTTGGATACTTTTAGGATGTAGGATTTGGTGAGGGATATATCGGTGGAAGTGGCTCTTGGCATTTTATCACAATTGATGTTGTTGGATTGATTTGTTTGTATTGCCCCTTGCGATTTTGGTTTATTGGATGATTTAAAGTTTGATTTTGGTGAATATCGGTGGTGGTTTTTCGTCACAGCAGGTGGAAGAGGGAAGAGGAAAAAAAATGGTGTTTGGCTATGTATTTTCGAATGAAAAAGGGAAGTTTGTTTTTCCAGTGGCCGCCCCCTTAAATAATTAAGGGGGTCGCCCAACTTACACGGCCGGTCCCCTTAATTTTAAGGGGGCCGCCCTCAAAAAAAAATTCTTCGATTTTGGCAGTTTTTATGAGAGTGATATTGACAAATTTTTAATTAACCTTGTCGGTTAATTTAAATAGTTTCTTAGACTATTTTCGAACGAGAAATCAAGACGTCAATTTGAGGTGATTTAGAGATGAGTTTTCTTGCAAGGAGAAGAAATTAATGTTCTTTGAAAAGAAAATTTAATTGTTTCGATTGATGTTGAGCTGAGATATTGATAGTGAAGATAATGAAAATAGTGAGAACGTAGTTAAGAATATCAAGAAGTTTTATTCGATAGACGTAGATGATGGTTGACATGGTTCCGAGTGATGTTGAAGTATAAGGGAGTTTGTTTCATCCATAGGGTCTATGATCTTCGCGCGGACTAAATCCTTTCTAGTTAATTGTTATCCCACTAGGCTTGCTCTTCTTTCATCTAGGGAGTTTGCTATGTGGTAATAGTAGATTTCCATTTTGTGACGAATAAACTTTAATCTCACAAAAGAGTAGTTCATAATGAATAATCTCTTTCAAACTCAGCTAAAAAACCAATAAAAGGTATTTCTAGAGACTACACTATTTTTAAGACTATTATACTACATCATCATGGTAACACATAGTCATTTACTTATAATCTATATTCTACGAATATGAAAAGAGAGACGTACCTTAGACTTTAGAATAATCTTCGATAATGTCTTCACAATGTAAATGATAAGGGTTCATGGGAACCTTGTCATGAATTCTTTAGTCCGTAGACAAAGAATGTTTGTAGATAACACACCATTTCAAAGATTGTGATGGCTTAGCCATTTGGTCCCCAACGTTTCATGTATCCGAGGTTACTGTTTACACATCTATTTTGCATTTGATTTTGGCACATACATGGTGAACAACTTTCACATTGAGTGAAACTAAGTGGATGTGAATGGTTCCTTATTATGTGATTAGGATAGTTTTGTCTACCTTGGTCTCTCCTAGGTTGAGGTGTTCTAGACCGAGGACGAGGACTATTAGTCTTTCTTAGAGGTGGAGTTTTAGACCTCATTGTGGGTTTAGTAAATCTGACTCCGGGTTTTAAGGAGGGTTTGTAAAAACGTTTTACTTCATCATCGCTTGCAATAGGAATTTTAGTATTATTTATAAGTATAAATTTTGTGTTTGATTCTATCAATTTTTCTTTTGACTCGTCTTTTGAGGGCTTTTTTTTTTTTTTACTAACTTTACTTGTTTGATTTCCGCTGTGGGCACTTTGGTAAAATTAAAAAACTAATTCCGGATTTATCTTCGGAAGTCTTTTGAGAATTTATTATTTTCTTAAGTGAGTGACTACTATCATTAAATTTATCTAGCCTAGATATTTCTTTTCTAAGCACCACATTTTCAAGCTTAAGATCTTGACATAATTTACATTCTTCAATTATTTCCTTACCTTTTTCTAACCTAGATAATTTGTTTTTTAGTTCTAGTACTTCATTTTCTAATTCTATTTTAAGTCCTATGGTAATTTGGAGTTTTTTTGCTGTAGTGCTAGAACTAAAAAAGCTCATCCTGGGAGCTCTGTGTCCGAGGTGCCGCCGCTGGAAGTAGACCTGCCCGCACTGATACGCTACACCCTTCACACATGTGTCTCTGTGTACCCCACAAGCACCATTCACCTCTACTAGTACATGATCCTTGCCTGTCGCTCGCGCTCTGGCTCTTCCGGTCCTATCCTGTTAATTAACCGCTCTTCATGTTTCAGGATAAGTACCTCCTTGGAATCTTTAGCCATAAGACACTTTCTCGTCCTTTTTGCCTTCTCCTTTCTTCATCGTCTCTATCTCTCCATGCTCCACCAAGATACGCCCTTTGATTTTGATATTTTAATTGTTTTGGGCATTCTCTGATGAGATGATTTGGATCTCCACACTTGAAACATTTTCTTTCACTTGTCTTATTTTTGTCATCTTTATTTCTTTGGAATGATCTTCGTTCTTGATTGATTCCAAATTATATATATAATATATATAATAAAATATATATGATAAGTATAATCTAAAAAACAATCAATGAAACCGAGGAGTAGTATAGAATATCCCCGGGTCGTTTATCCCCAACGAGGCTGTGCTGGAGAATCGATACAGTCGGAAGATTTGAGTTTGAATGAGATTAATGATTTGGGAGAGTAGAAAGCTAAATTAATCAATAAACAAAGCAAAACGATGAGAAAAACCTAAAATTGAAAGCTATCATAACCTTAATATCCTAACGGGCACGGAAAAAACGGTAGCGTTTTAGGGTCAAACCTAATTTGCAAATTACCCTAAAACAAAATTAAAAGCTAAAATAGATTCTAAATGCCAAACTAACGAAGTTTAAAAAAAAATAGATGATAACGAAGGTCGTTTGACCAAAAACAGATGTCAAGACAAAGAACCGTACCCCCCCCCGAGACCCGTCTTTAAAAATCAAAAGTTTGCAAAAATTAACCCTTCGAAAGTTTTTCTATTTTCTCTACGTAAAATTAACTAAATAAAATTCCTAAAAAAGAAATATATTTTTTTGATTTAATTTTTGTAATTTTTAGGATATTTTTAAAATTATTTACGAAATTAAATTTAAAAATAATACTAAACTATTTTTAAAATTTGAAAATATTACTAATATTACTTGATCTACAAGATCCTAAGGAAAAAATAGAAACCAAAATATCGGCTTATAAATAGCCAAAAATATGCTCAAACGAGATTTAAGCTAAGAGGACAAAACCCCCTTATATATCCAAGTGCACAAGGGTCTAACACAGATACGACCCAAGGGCACAGCGGTTTTGAGAGGTTATATTAAAAGAGGTGTTATTGAGGGTTGAGACCCGGGTTCGAGTCTTGCTCACCCGGGTCACCCCTTATCTCCCTTCTTTTTTTTTGAAAAACTTTTTAAACAAACTTGTTAACACAGGGGGCTTATTATTTTTTGTAACTACAACTTTTGAGAAAAGCTAAAAATCAGTGGAAAATGAGGTTTTTGTTTGGACAGTTTTGCTTATATTGAGCTTAAAAGGATATATGGCTTTTTCTTTTGATCTTTGAACATTTATAAGCAAAAAAAAAAAGGGAAAAAAAAAAAGGGATGTGTGAGCAAAGCCAGCTTAACACAACATCATAATGAAACTATTAGGAACAAAATAAGCCAATGAAATAACTAAAAAACGAGAAATGGGTCTTAAACACCAACTGTACTATACTTAAGGAGTAGGGTTACTACTGGTTGGGTTTTTGATATGACTTTAACCCACAATAAGCAAAGGAAGTGAATAACAAGCAAACTCAGGCCATAAATAATCCTAATAAGCAAGTAAGAAGCTAATCAATCATTATCTAAGCACCTAATAAGCCAAAAGTGAAATTAAGCTATTTACTCTACTACACTAACTAAAACAGTCAAGCCCCTAATTTAAGCTTAAACTTAAGCTACTTAGAGTGCTTCCTAAGGTCTACAAACAAGGGGGCTTATAAAAGGGCTTATTGGCTTTTTAGAAAAGCCAAAAGCTTGAGCTGAGATCCCCTAATAAGCTAGAACAGTTGGCTTGAAGATAAGCCCCTAGCACCAGGGCAAATTTACTAAAAAAAGGGCTTAATTTGACAGCTTAAAATAAGCTGTCAAATAAGCTCAAATTGAAAAATAAAGTTAAAACAGATTGAGCAGAGCTTAAGGTGAGCTTATGCTCAAATTTTAAGCTTCTAAAAACAATTTAAAGCTGTTGATTTTTGCAAAAAGAAATAGGCAATTTGGCTTTTGAAAAACTTTTAAAAAAAATGTTGACAGAATTTGTACAAAACACAAGGAACCCTTAAGGCTTTGGCTAGTTGGTTTTGCACACACAAATGACACTAATTTAAAGCCTTAACTCAGGTTTACAAGAACTTAGGCAAATAAGCACCTTGGCCCTCTTTTAAAACTAGCAGACTTAAGAGACAATTGAGAAAACTTTGAAAATCAACTTTTAAACTTGTAAACTTTTGAAAGCAGTCTCAAAAGAGCTTAATTACTTAAGCCAAAGTTTGTCAAGTGACACCAACCCATAACCTCACCATTTTGACCCATTTTGGGCTTATCCCAAACACCCCTTTATCTTTTTAAAATCGAATTTTTAAAACTGTAATGACTAGTTTAAGCACCAATTTTAAAAGACAAGTATTGAATAAGCATAGTTAAGCATTAAAAGGTAAAAAGAAAAAGCAAATAAGCATTCTAATAAGCTAATAAGCAAATAGTGAAAAATAAGCTATCTAGGCAATTTATACTTAAGACTTGGACAATGGCATAAAAGCATTAATAAACATAAATAGGACATAAACAAGAATAAGCTAAGAATAAGCAAAAATAAGCTGTTGCTACAGCAACCATAAGCTAAAATTTTTAAAAAGAGAACATACCTCAACTCCTTGCTCAAAACAGGAGTAAAGTCAGCCTAAATAAGCTCTAATCCTACCCAAGCTTATAAATAAGCTAAACTAAGCAACCCAATGAGCCTTCCATTTTTGCCCATTCATTTATTTGCTATCAAACAGTAACTTTTTTTTTCTTTTAAATTTTTGTATCAAAGTTTAAAAACAGATTAAAGATGGCTTATATTAAGAGCTTATATGATTTTAAAGAAGTACAAGTAACTTA
>BQNB010138856.1:0-17642 GCA_026074375.1 Tanacetum coccineum
TATTTACATAGCATCCTTTTCATCACAAAACATAAAAAGAAAATCAAAAATCAAAAAACTTTTTACAAAATGACCAATCCAGTTCATCTAAAAAATCTTTTTAAAGATTTACAACAAGAAATTCTTGAAACAAAAGAATATATTTCTGACATTGATAAATCTATCTTTAGACTTACCAATAGATATAAATCAAGCCTTGAAAAAAGGGGATATGAACACCCGATGACTATAGCGAGAGTTATTAGCCATAAAAAACAAACAAAAATTTGTTTGCAAGAACGTCTAAAGATCTTTAGGCAAAGGGCTGCTGCCCTACAAGTATAAAGACATTACAAAAATGAGTAATTTTCTTCTTGTTTTTGTTGCTGATAAAGGACTTCATTATTCTTTTATTTTAAATAATTGTTCCGCGTTTTATAAGATTGCTTTCAAGTTTAGTGACCATATATTCTTGTATCTCTTTCATTGTTTTTCAATTAAATTCGCTTACTTCTATTTATTTTGTACACTCTTAGTAGATATGAATCCTAATGAAAAAACTTCAGTTATATACTAAACATAATCTAGCCATAAATCAGAAACGTGTAAAAATTGTATTATTAAAGTTTTCTTTTTTGCATAATAACAAGTCTAATAACAACTAACTAATAAGGTGATCCAGCAGTAAGGGTTTAGCCTTTAGAACGAGAAGTGTTTAAAAATCTTGGTCGAACCTTAAGGAAAAAATTAATCTCCCATTGACAACGGAGGTTCACCTGTCTTGACTCCGGGCTATCTAAAAAGATAGTCGGCTATGAGAATAGTTGGGTTGCAATGTCAAGTAGGACACCCAAATTAAAAAAAAAACAAGTCGAATAACAACTAAAATCACATTTTCGTAGAACAAAAAAAATTCTTCTTGCTATCATGCACCTATCTTACGGATATAAGATTCTCCGGTTTGAGTTGGTTTAATTTGATGTATTTAGTTGTTATCTTTTGGAAAAAACATTTTTGGCGGCACTTTGAACAAGTTTTTTTCTGTTTTTCAAGCCATCAAAAAGAAATATTTGGCCCCTAAAATATTTTTCTGACTCCGCCCCTGCACTAGACATATCCAAAGAATCTGAACTTTCTATATTTCAAGTTGAAGTCATATTCATAAGCAAAAAAATTAATCAAATTTTAATTACCTAAAATTACAAATTAATCCTAACAAGCTTCTAAACCATACAACACACCGGCATACTTTTCCGGCTTAACATCAACAAAATACACATCTCTCATCTTTTGAAACGCATGCCATGTCAGCAAACTATCTGAACCGGCTTGATGGCATTTGCCAGCAACCCGGTTCACATCTAACAAACTTGCAACCCGGTCCAGCCCACCATACAGCCCATACTTACAAAACTTCATCAAATGTTTTACATCGTACACATTGTCCCCAAAAAACACCTTTAAACTCTCTAAAAAACCCGACATCTCACGCGGCAAGCTTTGCCGCGTGAGAATCTTTAACAAGTACCCGAAATCATACGCGCTATGAAACGTCACCCAGCTCACATCCTCGTTACAAACCAACCCCGATGACATCATCAACTCAGCAAACTTAACAGAGTCAACCCCATCAACCTTATTCTTCTCGAAATCAATCCCTTGTCTCCTCAAAAGCTCGATACTTTCAGGCGCGTGTGCGTCACGCGCCACATCAAACTCCTTAAAATTAAACTCCCAGATAACCCTTTGACCGTTACTCCCATCTATGCATGGCAAGTTTCCATTTTCGTCAGTCAAAGTCAAACCTAGCTGTATAAGGTTTAAAACGTCAACGTTTGACTTAAGGAGCTTGTAATGTTCCAAAGGTTGACTTCGACCTTGATGTTTTTCATGCTTGTAAGATGGTTTAAATACAACTCCTGGAAACTCAGTGTCCATGGAGATATATGAATATTGATCGATTAATGATCGAATAATATCGAACTCGTGGTCAAGGTTATGTGACCATACTTCTCGGATAGTGATCATTTTATCGATACAGCTTGACATAGTACTTTATGTCGATGTATAGTTAAGAACTTTTTTTTTTTTGGGGTTATGTTATGTTTATGTGTGAACGATGTATGAGATTTATGAGATGGTATAAATAAAGGAAGAAGGATTGGGATGGAGGGAAGAAAGAGGGACTAGATTCATTGTTGGCGTCCAGCTTTTTGATTTGACTTTTTGACTAGATGATGTATATGGAAGGGGGTATGAACTTGCCTTTTTTATTCTTGACTTTTACTCATACTCTTTGCATAAAATAAGAACTTCAACTTGTTTGGAGTACTCCCACCCTCTCTAAATAACACTATTGATTTTTAAAGTCTTTTTCTATCAACTTTGACCTTAAATTATTTTGTTTATGTTATATAATACTTAATAAAAACTATATCAATGAAAATACATTTAAAACTCAATCTATTCATATATTTTGCATCAAGTGTTATATAACACAAAAAGAAATAATTAAGGTCAAAGTTACAAAAGAATGACTTCAAAAGTCAATGGTGGACACTTATTTAAAGACGGAGGGAGTATTATTTTTCAGCTTTTACGGCGTTGGTTTGATCTTTATTAACAAACTTCCAACTCTTATTTTAAAATAAAATTTTCTTTGGTACATATTACTAAGGACCGTTTAGTTTGTAGATGGGTTTAGGATTAAAATTTGAATTTTGATTTGACGTAGAAGAAAGAAAATATATTAATTTATAATATATAATTTTTAAAACTTAAAAATATTAATTTAAACTTAAATTTAAATACTACTAAAATAAAGAAGATAAAGAGAAGTTTGAGGTGGGACCAAGGAATACTTCAAATCCAGGCATGCATATCAATTTTTAAAATAGTAGGAGTAGCTATTAGTGGGTTCAAACCCCAAATTCTAACCCGACGTGTTCAAACAAACAAAGTTTTTTTCTTTAGTTTTTTAAACCAAAAGTTAACCCCACATACCAAACGGACCCTAACTAAACATATAAATGGGGTTTGCGTTATGAATATCATCGGTTAATCAAAAGTACAAGATTTCTATCACCCCCGCCTCGTTTTGATTCATTGTTTATAATACAACATAGTTTATTTTTAGTTTTTATTCAGTATTTTTTGACAATTTCATACTTTTAACTTATCAAACTTTATAATTTTTGTTCCACACTTTCCGTTTTATAGTTTTATAACAAAAACAAAATTATACAAAAAACTCAAAAAGTTAACGGGTTTTACTAACACTTTAAGAGGGTATTAATAACATACTTATATAAATTATCATAATTATATGTGATTTTTAATTTAACGAGCTTAATATTTCTTTTTTATGAAGCTATATCGATCGGCGATCTATAGATATCCGTTAGACAAACCTTATTTTCACATAAGAGGAACCACCAAAAAAACCGAGCGTTACAAATCTTTAACTTTATTTTCGGGTGTGAACAAATTATATAATTGTACATACTTATAAATATGAAAATTTTATCTTAATTTGTTCCATAATGTATGGAACAAGTTTTCAAAACCTGCGCTTCGCTGCGGCGAATTTTCTTAATTTTTTTTTCAAGGTAATGTTTTTCTTGTTGGAGTTGCTTATTGTTTAAAAAACAAAGTTCTCTATATAAATGACGAGTATTTATGGCATTACTTAATGCTCAAGTGATCGTTAACCTTCTAATTTCCGCGACAGTAAATAACATCTCATAATTTAGATTCCCCACTTACAAAATGTTACGTATTGGCATAGTATCCATACTCGCAACCACAATTCACACTTACAAAATGTTGCAGTAGATAGGGCTGTAAACGAACCGAACGAACACGAACGGAGCCTTGTTCATGTTCGTTCATTTAATTTTAACCGGACAAATAAACGAACACAAACGCTTAAACGGACGAATTTTCTTGTTCATGTTCGTTTTATTAAGAAAATGAGTATGTTTTCATGTTCTTATGTTCGATTATTAAGGAACTTAACGATCCTAAAAAAACGACATAAACGATCGAACATAAATGAACGTAAAAAAAAACATAAAATATTTCAAATTATGCATAGTTATGTTTTATAATGCTGATTTTATTTAAACATACCAAATTTAAAAGTATACAATTAAAAGATATGATATACGAACATAAACATATAAATGAACATAAACGAATGTTAAATAAACGCCAATCGAACTTTCAAACAATGAAACATAAAACGAAACGAACGTGGCTTAAGTTCATGATCGTTCATTTAATAAACGAAACGAAAATCGTGTCATGTTCGTCCATATAATAAATAAACGAACATTAACTTGTTACATTACATGTCTGCACATTCTACTGTCATAAATTGAAAAAAGTTGGTGTATATGGCTCATACCTGATGCTTATGATTTTGTAAGTGGGCACAACTCAAGCCATGAACAACATTACCCTCTCATCTTTCCATCCATTAGGCAGTACCTGTAACCAATCACAAAGAAAGACGTCACCATCTTTTTCATAGAGCATGTCAATTCAAACAATTAGAAAATTTAGAGTAATGATAATAAGATTCCACAATATGGTGTGATTAACGTAAACGTAATAACCAACTTTAGTCTAGTACCATTTCCTCATGAACGGGCTGATTTTTGGGTTTGAAAGGTACAAAATTAATTCAAATGCAATTAAATTATTAGTTGCAAAGATTCAACCTTCTAAACCATACCCCCTGAACCATAACCCATGAGTTAATGCGTTTTAGATCTTTACTATTATTATTTTTGTTTCTTTTCTCAACTATGCCATAGATTAAAGACACCGAGATACCCCCCCTCTTTTGCTTCCATAAGTGACCAGCACTCGGTTTCTGTCTGCCCACACTGCCAAAATAAATATTTTAACATACATTCATTACGATACAATTTGACCCGTTTGAAAAAAACTACCATCCACATAAGCAAGTGGGTTAAGCTTGCCATCTCAACTTCACAGTGTTTATCATTTAAAAATTGGCGAATCGGTAAGAGTGAAGAACCTGATACTCTATCAGTTTATGGGGCCACTGTATCTCTTTTCCATTATATTTGTTTACAATTGCCATTATAATGCAAAATATACCGTAAAAAACTACTACAGGAAAGTTTTCGCCAGCTTACATTTGTTGTTTCCTTACTTAAGGGGGGTTTGGAAATGTATGCTTATTTGAGACCGTACTGCTCAAATTCATACTCGGCTCGCTAGGACTTTATCATGTTCCATGAGGACTTCAAAAAGTACAGGAAACCTGTAATCGAAAAAAAACAACTATTACGTTGTTTATTAAACATGAAATACCAAAGCAATGGACCAATTAGTACGCACCTATTGTTACATTGATCAAAAGCACCCTGGTCTTGGGTCCGTTGGTGACATCTAAACAATATGACATAGGGTCAATAAGGAATTTTATAATTACTCTAGAAGACAAAAAAACAAAAAACAATATCTTGCATTTAGCTGGGGAGAGTGCAAAGATCAATAGGCTGCAGCACATTCCAGGAGTGGGTCTGCAACTGCATTTAGAGACACTATGGTTTAAGGTACATATTTCTATTGGCTTATCTGGTACGGTCTTATTTTCTTAATATCTTTTGTTCATTATTGGTATGTATCAATCATTACATGTGCATATTTTTTACTACAAAATCTAACTCAATGATGCATTTCCACATTTGACAATGATATGAGACCAACTAAAACGATAAAAAGAAAAAAAATAAATAACAGTCATATACAGGCGGCTATATCGACACTTTTATTTTGAAATGGGATGAATTGAGGTTCCTTTTATGTCTGATTGGTGGGAGTGGATCAAACTCGGAAAACAGTTACCTTATAATGAAATGGGCAGACACTGTTTCTTGTTAAATCGGTTAAAAGTTGCTCACAGCGTTAATGATTTTATTTTCAAACTCTTAAAATGGGTTCTTCAAGGAGTTAGATATAATTAACTGAGAATTCTACCCCACTGTCCTTTCGGGTGCATATATAAATTCAATATGCATTTGTAATCTGATATTTGGGTTTTTATTAGAAAAATATCCAATGATTTCTTCTAACATGCATTCATATAATTATTAATAATTCATAACTTGTGTAAGATGTCATTTGGGTAACGTTTGTATATTTATCTATGATCTATACATAAAGATTAAGTGTCATGTTAAAATTAGGCTGCTTACAATAAGGCGAACGACCGACTCTGTTGTCGGTGTCGTCAGTCGGTCGAGCCATTGTGGCTCGGTCGTGGTTGTCGGTCGACCAATACCAGTGGGAAATTCTGACGCGGAGCCGGTACCTGACTTGGACCGCTTCAATCAACATCTGCATTGTCTGCTTAGAATAAACCCATTTTTAATGCAATGTTTAGTATAATCTCAAAAACAAAAAGGATAGATATTAAAGAGCATGATTCTTTTTACCAAGAGGACGTCTTGGTATCACTGATATCGCAACATCATGTTAGAAGGGGATGCTTGTCGCTTTATCATTTTCATCATCATGTTGACTAACTATTGGCTCATTTTGAGCGTAATTCCAGGAGCGTTCAAGTACCCTAGCATCATACCAACCACTTGCTACTTGTAAAATGCAACATATTGACAATAATAAATGCCTATGTCAAAAAAACAATAATAAATTCCATCGCTTACTAAAAGCTAAACTCTAATCAGATATACTGGTGAAACAAAAAAGCACCCCTAAGATATGACTTTCCCCCACTAAAGCCACATGCTCTTTTAGCTCATCACACCACACAAAATCCAACGGGAATGGTAACAAATCGCAGATGGAAATGAAGAAAAAGTGACACTCATGCGTTCCAAAAGGCAGGTTATTGTATTTTCAGAATGCAATAAGCACATAAAGTCTTCCTAGTAACCTTACCCAAACACCCACTTAGTAGTTTATTTATTCAAATAAGCTGTTCTTATAGGTTTAAGCTGACACAATAATTTCAGACTCAAATGCCTATACAAAAACCAATTATCGAGACATGAATGTAGCATCATCCATTGGTTTATTTGTTCTTCGATAATTTCCTTTTGTATATTATTTTTAGATCTTTCATTATTAGTCAACATTGAAAGCCAAGTCAACATTCAAACATTCAAGTCAAGTCAAGACATTTATTAGTCAAGACATTTATTATTCATTAATTTGTATTGGGCCTAAGCCCATGGCAATCATTCCAGAATGTTCTCTTGTATCCTATATATAGGATAGTTGTTATCAATAATAATCAAGGAAATCAATTAGTCTTTCAATGAAGTTTTACCAATTCTAACATGGTATCAGAGCAAAAACCGATCCTCTCCTAATTTCTCTCTAAAAAGTCGACCCTTTCCCTAAGTTCTCTCTATATCTCTCGACTACGGTAATCTCAAATCATCTCCGATTGTATTTCAATATGTTCACATGTACCCTAGCCCAATATGTGGCCTACAAGACTAATGTTGCTCAACAGTTTACACCACAAAAGCATTACAGATTGCCACATCCCGGTCAAGGTATACTCGGTCCTGCTCCGGCTATTTATGCATCCCAACCTACTCCTTTACCAAGTGCGTTTAGCACTATGCCGCTGCAAGACCCGACTTGACACATGGATACAGGTGCCTCTTCTCATTTAAATTTTAATACAAGTAATTTAAGTACCATATTTGAAAAAAACGCTTATTTCCATCTGTTCACGTTGGTGATGGCAAGTCTATTCCCGTTACCAACACATGCCATAGCATTATTCCTTCCCATCATCGCCCACTTCATCTTCATAATGTTCTTGTAACCCTCAATATAATTAAAAATCTCATTTCTGTTCGTCATTTCACTAGGGACAATAATTGTATTATTGAATTTGAAGCCTTTGGTTTTTCTGTGAAGAATTACTTGACTCGTCATATCCCCTTTCGATGTGACAGCTCGAGCGATCTCTATCCAGTTACCAAGCCATCAACTTCTCCCATTGCTTTTCTCTCGACAAGTGCCTCCACGTGGCATCAACGCCTCGGACATCCGGGTGATCAAGTGCTACGTTCGCTTGTCTCTAGTCGTTTTATTTCATGTAATAAAGAAAAATCTTCACATATTTGTCACACTTGCCAACTTGGCAAACATGTGAAGCTTCCTTTTCATAGTTCGGATTCTATTGTTGAACATTGTTTTGATATTATTCATTCTGATTTATGGACATCTCTCATTATTAGTTCTAGTGGTTTTAAATATTATGTCTTATTTCTTGATCATTTCTCTCATTTTCTATGGATTTATCCTCTTCGTTCTAAATCTGACATGTTTGATAAATTTTTAAATTTTCGCAACTATGTTAAAAATCAATTTAAATGTGAAATTAAAAACTTACAATGTGATCATGGCGGTGAGTTCGATAATAACCGACTCCACACCCTTTTTGCTAAAAATGTCATCCAATTTAGATTATCTTGCCCAAAAACCTCCTAACAAAATGGCAAGGCGGAGCGAATGATACGAACAATTAATAATATCATTCGTACTCTTTCATGACACCTCCCTACCTTTGGGTCGAGCCCTCCATTTATGGCCACCTATTCTAAACCTTTTACCATCTACCGCAATCCATAACGATATACCTTTCACACGCCTTTTCAACAAACCACCCAATTACTTCGGACCTTCGTCATTCTTGGGTGTCTATGCTACCTCATCTCCACTCACCTCATAAACTTGCCCCGCGTGCCACACCATGTATCTTTTTAGGCTATCCCGCCTATCATAGTGGTTTTCGTTTCCTTTACCTCGAGACAACAAAATTATTCTCTCCCGACTACGTCACCTTTGACCGAAACACAAATCTATGACACCTTCCTAGCCAATTCTTACACCTTCCTCGATACTCAACGTTTTACCCCTCCTTCCACCCTTTTCTCTTGCATCCAAAATTCCTAATCCTTCACAAACATCCCACACCAAACGGAGATCCCAAACTGCTCCACCAATTACCGATCCAACCCAAAGTCCTCCTCACACCGGCCCAAATTTACCAGGCCCAACTTTCCCCACCAACCAGCCCACTAGTCACGAACCAAACAACATTCAAACCCAAACCCAAAACAATCCGCTGCCACCACCCATATTCGATCCACCAAATCCACAAACCAATACCAAGTTAATGAACCACCCCGCACTCATCCCATGATCACACGGTCTCAATCGGGTATTGTCAAACCCATCGAACGTCTTTCTCTTCACACTTCATCTCTCTCTCCTATTCCTAAATCTCCGTTTATTGCTCTAAAAGACCCTAATTGGTGTAATGCTATGTATGATGAGTATAATGCGTTAGTTAAAAATGGTACTTGGATTCTTGTTCCAAGGCCGTCTGATGTTAACTTGGTTCGATCTATGTGGTTATTTAAGCATAAATTTCATGCTGGCGGTACTTTGAGTCGTTATAAGGCTCTTTTTTTTGACTTGTTTGCCTAACGGTAGTAATCAGCAACCCCTAAAACGAATGTTTGACTTTGATGAGGACATTTTGTCCAGTTGTTAAGCCGTATCCATTCTTTTTTTTTTTTTTTTTATTTTTTTTTTTTTAAAAATATTTTTTTCTATTTATTTTTTTTTTTTTTTTTCTTTTTTTTTTTTTTTTTAGCACCGTTCTTAGCCTTGCTGTGTCTCGATAGTGGCTATTCACCAACTTGATGTTAAGAATGCATTTCTTAACGATGATTTATCTGAGACAGTGTATATGCATCTGCCCCTGGTTTTGTGGACTTCTCGTTATCCTAATCATGTATGTCTTTTGCAGAGGTCTTTGTATGGTTTGAAACAGGCCACCTCGTGCTTGGTTCCAGCGGTTTGCAGGTTATGCCACTCGGGCTGGTTTTTCTCCTAGTCGGTGTGATTCTTCATTGTTTATATATACACAGGGTTCTCAGGTTGCTTATTTACTTATATATGTGGACGATATTATCCTCACAGCTTCTTCTCCAGTTCTACTTCAGCAGATTGTAGACTCTTTGCATAAAGAGTTTGATATGACCGATCTCGGGGCACTTAATTATTTTCTTGGCATCTCTGCTGTGTTCGTCATCCTACAGGGTTATTTTTGTCTCAGAAGAAGTATGCTCGTCAGCTTCTTGAGCGAGCTCATATGGTTAATTGTAACCCGTCTCGGACACCAATTGACACTGACTCCAAATTGGGTCCGGACGGCGTTCCTGTTCAGGATCCTACTTTATACCGTAGTCTTGCAGGGGGGCTCCAGTATCTTACCTTTACTCGCCCAGATTTGTCCTATGCAGTTCAACAGGTTTGTCTCTATATGCATGATCCGAGGGAGCCGCACTTTGCTGCTCTCAAACGTATCATGCGCTATGTTCAGGGCACCCTGGAGCTTGGTCTTCAGTTATATGCTTCCGCTACTACATCTTTAGTTGGGTACACTGATGCTGATTGGGCAGGTTGCCCTTCCACCCGCAGGTCTACTTCCGGTTATTGTGTGTTTCTAGGTGATAACCTTTTGTCGTGGTCTGCTAAACGACAACACACCATCTCTCGCTCTAGTGCTGAAGCGGAATACCGGGGTGTTGCTAATGTTGTTGCAGAAACTGCATGGATTCGTAATCTCCTTCGTGAGTTACACTCTCCTCTTTTGACAGCTACTCTGGTTTACTGTGATAACGTTAGTGCAGTTTATATGTCAGCCAACCCGGTTCAACACCAACGCACCAAACATATTGAGATTGATATACACTTTGTTCGTGATATGGTTAAAGCTGGTCATGTTCGGGTTCTTCATGTTCCATCTCGTTTTCAGTATGCTGATATCTTCACCAAAGGTCTTCCCTCAGCTTTGTTTGAAGATTTTCGCTCCAGTTTGAGCGTACGGCCTCCTCCCGCTCCAACTGCGGGGGCGTATTAGTCAACATTGAAAGTCAAGTCAACATTCAAACATTCAAGTCAAGTCAAGACATTTATTAGTCAAGACATTTATTATTCATTAATTTGTATTGGGCCTAAGCCCATGGTAATCATTCCAGAATGTTCTCTTGTATCATATATATAGGATAGTTGTTATCAATAATAATCAAGGAAATCAATTAGCCTTTCAATGGAGTTTTACCAATTCTAACATTCATCTCGCGATGTATCAGAATTCTGAGAATCATTTTTCCGATATAAAGATATATAAAGACATATACATAACTCGAGAGTGGCTGGGTCAAAACGCGTAAATAATAAATTAATGTGTTATTCAAACAAAGCCCAGTTCTCACCTTGTGTTTGAAGATCAATTGATATTGGACGCCCAGTTTCCGTAGCATGGGTCAGCAAAGGACAGCATGGGTCAGCAAAGGACCATAAGAACATCCTTCTGCCATTTCTAAGATTACTTATGACTTGGTTCAGGAAGTCGAAAGTGAACATATGTAGAACAATCTGAAATATACGCAGCGTCGCAGCCATTGCAATTAGAATATTACCTTGAATTTTATGTTGTAAAAGTTTAATACAAAATAAATTCATTGCGAGTAACTGATTCAACTCACTATATTCTATTACAGTTACAGGACCGCAACGTTCTCTTGAGGGTATGCCTGTAATTAGGGCGTAAATCAATATAACTTCAAATTTTTGCAACTAATGAGGGAAAAAGCTACCTTAGGAGTAGCCTGAACTCGCGAAGGTCCATGAGCTAAGGTTTCTGCCATATTGCGACCACCCATTATAATTTAAGCCTAAAAATCAAAAACCTATCACTTTCATGTGAGTTACGCCAAACACATATAGGCTGCTGATGTTATGTGCTATAGAAACAAACTATTTTCAATTCAAGGAACTTCCAATGCGTTTGTTTTTGTGATAACATGTTGAAGCAAGTACCTTCAAACGCATTTGTCACTAATTGATGGAAAATAAAAGTATAGAAACAACTACCGCACAACGTCGAAACCATACAATATAAGTTACGGTCCAACTCTTTCATTGAATATAAATGCTAGTGAAAGGCAAGTGCCAAGAGCAAGCTTATTATCTACGGATTCAATTCAACGCCAAGAGAAAGCTTATTATCTACGGTTTCAGTTCAATAAATTTTAGGTTTACGCGGTGTTTGAATTAGCTTATTTTACTGACTTACTCTCGTATTTGAATTTGTAGAAGCTAATAAGCTCACTTTTTTTGGTTATGAAAGAACTTAGCATTTTTTTATAAATTTATCTCCTTATATAAGACAATGATAGATTTATACTTTTATAATCTTATGGATTATAATTTACCAATATGAAAACTTATTATTTAGCTAATGTACTTATTCAAGTACAAAAGGTCAACCGAATAACCTCATAAACCAAAAAAGTAAACCCATGAACTTTTTCAAATACAAATGAGCCAATAATCCAGTAAAATAACCTAATCCAAACACCCTCTTAATCATATTCCAAATCAAAAACAACTGACCAATAATTTAACACCTATTGTATAAACACAACAATTAAATCTTTTACATAAATTAAACTAACCTTGCATCTTTCATCTCTAGTTTTGAGAGGAGACCCTTGAAGATTACACCTATTAAATCAAATTAAATTAAAAATGAAATAATTATTATGGGTGGAATGAGCAACTAATTTCTTACTGTTCGAATTCTTGTGATTTTTGCTTCTGCGCTATCTGCTTTAACATGTTATCACAATAAAAACGCACATTGATGATTCACAGCTGCGTGGTTAAAGAGGGGGCAAGGAAGAAACTTCGGTGTGTGTGAGAAATAGTGAGAAGACGGTGGATCTTTTGGGAAGAATGAGAGGGGTGGATCATTTGGGAAGAATGATAAACACATACGTGGCTTTTCGGCATCAATGAAAGAGATGGAATCAGACACGTATCTTAGTGTTACTGTTCATAAAATTAAAAAAGTATTTTTTTTATAATAAATAAATAGGATGTGAGTGGGGACAATACGGCAAATGTATTATAGTTATAATTTGTATGTGTTTTTGCACTTATAAACATAACAACGTTACAAGTTTGCAAGTACGAATTAACAATGTAATGAATATTGTATAAATGAAACATGTTTGTCGTAGTGTTTGGTGGTGGTTCAAGTAAAACATACACTAACACTCGGTGAAGGAGAGGAGGGGGTGGAACGCCTCACATTTATCTTTTATGGCGCGCCCTAAGTTCGATAACGGTATATGCCACCAATTAAAACTTGTATGGTGACAGAAAAACTTAGATTAAATGTAATGGTGATCACCAATGCACTAAAGACATCAATGTCACATTAGCTAATTCTCTCTACATCAACTTCATGACGAACTTAATGTTAAAGAGCCTGAGGACACCAACAAAAACATACTTCACTTAACAATTAAATAACACATCCACACACAACAAAGATGGAGGACTTGGTCGTTTTTGCGACCAAGTTGTGGTTTTTTGGATTAAGGACGCGTATGAGGGAAAATGTTGTAGTGGGTGGGATGTGTCTCACATGAAGGTCGACCATGTGAGGCGACCGACCATTACGGTCAGTCTTATGAACATGAATCAGATTTTAAACTTGTGATTTAATATATTACTAATATCTCACCTGCACATTGTTGCATGTTTCGTTAAACTCCGAAACTGGATATTATCAATACCTGGAGACACCTAGTGGTAATACTTTTGGTGTGTCGTAATTTATAAATGAGGAACGCTAGAATCACAAAAGAACTCTTACAAAATATTTTACAAAATGATGTGTCATGCACTTGTGGATGCATGTAAGAAAGAAAAGTCAAAAGTAACTTTAAGATTGCCATTAACTTTATGACATATGATTTTGTAAAACATTTTGTGGAAGTTCTTTTGTGGTTCTAGCATTTCTCTTTATAAATAAAACGGAGTACCGGATACCATTCTCATGTAACGAGTCGACGAAATCTTAATTTTGAATTTGTTTTGCAATATTCTGGTTTTTGGTATGATCAGTATCATATTAATAGATTAAAGGTAGTATAATGATTAGGAATATTATTTTCTAATATTCTGTTTTCGACATAAACTATCAAATAATATAGAGTATAGGCAACTTGACGATGCTGGCCTACTACTAATTTTCTAGATACATATATTCACACGTATGACACACTTTTAAAAATTATATTCTACATGTTTTTAGATGGTCCCGATATATAACTGAAAATAATGTGATGGTGCATTATTAAACAAAAGAAGTCATTTTACTATCATGCCCCTAGACGACTGTGATCTCAACAAACTTATATGAATCTCTTTTTTTAATACGTCAAATGCTTATTAAAACATTTTCTTGAGGCATGCAGTGATGCAACAAAGAGTCGTCTATATAATTATATGATAGGTTTAACTAGAATATAAAACTCTAGCATTGAGTGTTCTCGGTTTGAAGACAATTGTCGACAAAATGATAATGGTTAATTAAATAACCTATTTGTTGATTACATAATATGAATATGTATCTATAAAATGCCTAATATGCACCATGACGTGATAACATTGACAAGTTTTAGTATAATTCTTTATTCTTTATGATATAAGAGGTGGACATATGCCCATATTGGTCTGATTGAACGACACTGAATAATTAAACTGGACCGACACGGTCTGTACTTATTGGGTTCCAGACTGATCTTTAGTTCAGACCCGATAAAGGATCAATTTGTTTTGTGAAACAATTTACAAGTCTTAAGTTCAATCAAAATTATTACGTAGTAAAAGAGGTTTTAAACTGTCATCATGATTTCATCAAAGTAAACCTTTCTGATGAAAACAAATCTGAAGGGCAACGACAAGTCGACTACCTCCCAGATGGGAGAGTCGGTTAGGTTAGTCGGTTAAAAAGACGGAAACCATATTATAAAAAAAGAACAATACATAAATTTGTTGAAAGTTCAATATACGGAATATTATCCTATTCAAAAAAACTGATTCGGAATGATTTCATTTTATTTTTTAAGTTTTTGTTAGTGTAGAATGTGAGAGCAGATAAAAAATGCCAAACTTTTGGTAGCAATGTTATATGTACAAATACAGACATCTCATATACCATAATTAATGGGACCTTTGCATATTGGTTAGTTAGTTGGTACTTCGGAGAAAGTGAAAAACGATTACAAAATGGTACAAAAGATAACGAGATGTACGCAAATCACGACATATTCAGTTATGCAAATATGCTTTCCGTGTTCTGTTCTGATACTTCAGTATCGGTACATATTGAGGCCCCCCTTCATATGATAAGTCTGCATGTAATACAGTCTCTTTTTTAAAATGGTCGATACCTAATAATTGTAGTGACACATTGTTCTTTTTAATCAACCAACACAGGCATCCAATGATACACTTGTAATGTAAGTAAATCATTCAAAGGTTAATTGCATAAACATGTAAGTAAATAATTCAAAGATACTGTAATATATATAGTTATATATAGTTATTATTAGAGCAACGGTAGCTTTATCAAAGACTTTTCACTGTTTTGAAAAGTCATTCAAATGACTTTTATCATTGTAGCAACAGCTTTATGAAAGACTTTGACAAAGATAGCTTGGTGTTTACCAAGCGTTTGACACAATATCTAACAAGTGATTCCCATTTAATGAAGAGCTAAAAAGCTTTTATAAAGCTTTTTTTGCAATGGAGATGGTTTATGGTAATGACTTTTTAGAAGATGAAATTTACGAGAAAATTAATGCTAGTTAAAAGAAAAAGTCATTATGGGTTGAAGCATTGAAGATGCTCTTAGTCGCCTCATCTCTCCATATATTAATTATCTTATTAAACCTGCTACACTCAAAACTCCTTCGATAAATGAACTAGCTAGCTTTAAAGATTATCTAGAGAATGAGTTAATTTCATAATTCGTCCCTAATGTTTGTCGGGTATAACGGATTTAGTCCCTCTCAAAATATTTTAACGGATCCTCTCCCTATGGTTCTGACCCGTATCGGGTTTGGTCCCTTGACCAACATTTCCGTTAGTTGACCGTTAACTTAATGGGTATTTTGGTCTTTTCAAATGTATTATTCCATTAAAACCTACGAAGTGTATAACTTTATATTATTCCATTTAACACATATACACACACAATCACATATATCTCTCCCTCTCCCCAAACACACCAATAATCACCACCATCCCTCTTCTTTCTCTCTCCCTCTCTCAGCAACTCCTAAAAATAATCACCACCACCATTGATCGGTTCAAAAAGAAAAAAACAAAAAAGTCACACTTAGTTGGTTCGAAATCACAACAATATTTAGTCGAATAAATTAACAAGGGCTTGATTCTGAGTTTCAAGGACTATATTCTTCACTATTTTCTTGAGCCCAGAAAAAGAAATATAGGGTATTTGTGGTTGTAAGTGATAAGGTTTGTGGTGCGGTGGAGTTTTATTTGATGATGAAGATCGAATGGTGGCGGCTGGAAAAATTGTTATAGGATTTTGTTAGATTTACTAATTAAAATGAAAACCACCCACGCCAGCAACCATCACCATACAGCCACTCACGTCGTCACCACCACCGGCCTCCAACCAGCACCACCACCACCAAACTCGTCATCCTACACACATACCACTATCGCCGAGCCACCACCGCCAAACCCGTCAGCCATCACTCATCAACACCTTTTTTTCCAGATCTTGTTTGAATCGGGGATATTAATCTCAGATCTTGTGTTTAATTGAAAGGGGTGTTTGGATTATATTATAGTTTAAAACTTTAAATTAGATGAGTTATAATTTCTGTGTGTTAAAAAGGATGAAGATTAAATGGGGTTTGATATTGGAACAAGTTTGAAGAATTTGAAAGATGAAATACATCTTTTTGTGCGAATCAGATGTGTATGTTGCAAACTGAAGTTGTGTACTATTTTTGGTTTGTGGCTACATTTTAGGAAGAAAAAGAAGAACAGGAAGGAGATGAAACAAATGGGATTTAGATTTGGTTTTTAAAAGTGAGTGGTGGGTTTTATTGATAATAAAAATAGAATGATTTATAAAAATAAAAATAAAATAAAAAAATTATAATAAAATGAAATAAAAATACTAATAATAAAAGCATGAGGGTAGTTTGGTCATTTCACTCTTTCAAACAGTCAAACTAACAGAAAAAACGAGTCAAGGGACTAAACCCGATACGGGTCAGAACCATAGGGAGAGGATCCGTTAAAATATTTTGAGAGGGACTAAATCCGTTATACCCGACAAACATTAGGGACGAATTATGAAATTAACTCCTAGAGAATAAAGAATATAACAAAATATAGATAATAAATATAAATAAAAAATATACTTTGTCACTGAAATAAAAGCTTAAAACTAAGTGTAAAAAGTGTGGGTTTCGGGAAAAGCATAAAAAACATCAAATCATCTCTTTTCCTGTGGGAGCACCATACCTTATTCGGAAAAACACGGAAATTTTATACATAAGGGACTTGACTCGAGAAAGGATAAAGAGAGAATGTGAGGTTTTTTTAGAGAGAGTTTAATGTTATTGTTTGTCATGGTTGATTTTGGTGTGTATTAGTGGTATTTTTAAATGAGAAAAAAAAGTTTAAATGAAACAGAAAGTGGTGCAATGATCGATGAAAAGTTAACA
>BQNB010138857.1:0-17642 GCA_026074375.1 Tanacetum coccineum
TGTTAGGATATTGTTATGATCTAAAATCTTTGTTATCAAGTGTTGAACAATTTAAGCCGTTGTGCTTGGTATTAAACAATTTCAATAAATCTAATGTATCGTATTTTAAACGACTCTGTTAGAGGTCGTTCTCATATCTTGTGCTATTGATCTATAATGTAACGCTCCCGGATACTCATATTCCGCTGCAACCCAATTTGGGGGTGCTACAATAATAGTAAAAGATCGACACAAACAAGACTGCTACAAAGATTTGATTTTCTCAATCAAAGCAATCTTTCTTGACACCTACCGATATTTTCTTAAAATCACCTTTTTAATCTCCAGCAACTGAATAAGATCTTGTTTTTGATCCTCGTTTAGACACTCCAGAATCTTGTACCTCTTGGCTGATGGACACAAACCCTCTAGTTCAGTTATAAACAGTTGCCTTTCGTTTGTATGCTCAAGCAACTTAACCCATAAGTTGTCAAGACCGTTTGCAAACTCAAGATCTCTCGCATTCTCCCGATCACAGTACACCAACATCCCTTCAAATAACCCCCTAGAATTAGCAGCTACCGCAAGTTCATCTAGTCATGGGAAGTAAGCCATTTTTTTATTTGGATTTTTTTTGAAGGTGTTTATTGAGATGAAAATGTTTCTGGGTTTAAAACGATTAGGAGTATCACACTACAACAAAATGAGCGTTTTGGGTCGAGGAAATATTAGGGTCGACAATGTCGACCCTAACTGAGGCATGGGGACCACATTTATTCAACAAAACTGGTTAGTCAAACATTCACACATTTAGGGTCGACAATGTCGACCCTAATATTTTTTCATGACTTTATATATTTTCTAATATATAAAATGCATTTAAAATTATATATAAATATATAAAACAATTTATAAAAATTTTAATTTTTTTTTACAAAATTTAATCCCATATTAAATGAGTCCGCCATGTATTAATATATCCCGCTAAAAATATTAGTTGTGACAATGTCGACCCCTAAATTTTCTTTTAAAATTTTTTATACAAATTTAAAATACTTTTTATAAATTCAGAAATGATATAAATTACCAATTATAGTCAAAAAATCTATTTAAAAAAACCTTATATATATTTTAACAAACACTACTAGAAAAAGAAGAACATGCGACGGTAAAATGTAATTAAGTAAAGCGTACGAATTACATTACAGATCGATTAAACAAAGTCTTGACATATAATAAAACATACAAATTACATTGCAAAGAACAAACTACTCCGTAATCAAGTTTTTTTCATTTCATTGAGAACTTCGTGAATTAATGCAGCCGAATTGAGTGTGTAGTTTCCGGATGCATATCAGTCTCCAGTTGTTGCCTTGAGTACACTTATCCTTCCACGCAATTGCTTGCAGTTTGAGCACTCTGCGTTTCTTGAAGATCCGGGAGAATAGATTTGAGGTGTTGAAGGTCCCGAAGAATAGCTTGGAGGTGTTGAAGGTACTGAAGCTTAGGTGACGGGCAAAATTTAGGGTCGACATTGTCGACCCTAACTGTCGCAAAGGGCCCACTTTTATTCAACAAAATTGGTCAGTCAAAGAAAGTGTGTGGCCCACGAGATTAGGGTCGACAATGTCGACCCTAACGTTTTTCCATGAAAAGATTTGTTTTTTAATATATAAAATCCATTTAAAATTTTTAAATAAAATATATAAACAATTTTAAAAATTTCTTAGAGGTCGACATGTCCCGACCCAAATATTTTACCAAAATTTCTCCACAATTTAATTTTTAACGGAAAATTTAGATCTCCCTTCGACCATGGATATAGTGACTATATTGTTAGAACACATGTTTGCGGATTCCTGTCCAATGCTGTTGCCGGACAGCCTTTGTAAAGAAAATAATGGTTCTTTTGGTTGTGGAAGATCAATATCACTGCATAGCATAGAAACGACTTCTGTCATCATTGGCCTATCCATAGCCAGGTCCTGAACACAAAGAAGTCCCACGTGTATGAATCGCAAACCCTCTGGTAGACATGGTGGCCTTGATCAATGAATTGTTTTCCTCTCCCTTCCTTCCATGACTTCCATGCCTGAGATATATGTTCTATTTTGTAAGAAGCCATCAAAAGCTGGCATGTAAACGAAATGTAGTTATGTATTTGAGTGGAAGGTTACACTTACGTGTGCAAGAGAATAAACTTGTTCCTGATGTATAAATGCGATATTCCTCTTTCCGCTCACAATCTCTAATAGCATTACCCCATAACTAAATACATCTGATTTCTCTGAAATAACTCCTCCCATTGCATACTCAGGAGACATATAGCCACTGAATTTCATTATATAATTAGCATGTGCCCAAGAATATAACAATTTGACATCATATAGACGAAAATGTGTAATGAATATCTTGTAAGTGCAAGCATCACAAGTCATCTTTTTCAATAATATGATGTGCTATATATACTCATTTCAATGTGACTTCCATTTTAAAATGTGGTCCTTTGTTTAATGAGTTTAGACTGTGATAAAGACATCATTTATGTACTAAAAAGATGTTATTTGAAGAGTCACTATTCTAAAGAGGAAATATAAAGTTCTCACTATGTGCCAACGATCCGGTGAGTATTCGCCATCTCTTGTGTCATTTGAAAATTTCTTGCCAGTCCAAAGTCCGATATTTTGGGATTCATTTTCCCATCTAGTAGAATATTGCCACATTTCAAATCCCTGTGTATGATCCTTAAACAAGAATCACGATGCAGATAAATAAGTCCACGACCAATGCCCTGAATAATGTTGAAACGAGTTGCCCAATCAAGCTGTGAGCGCTTCTTTGGATCTAGGCATCAAAAAAGTAAACTATAAGCAATGCCCCGAATAATAAGAAATGGAAACACAGAGATTCAAGTTAAACTGAGCCCGCCAGTATTTAATATATCCCGCTAAAATATTAGGGTCGACATTGTCGACCCTAAATTTCATTTAAAAAAAATTATACAAAAATTTAAAATACTTTTTATAAATTCAGAAATGATATAAATTACCAATTATAGTCAAAAAATCTATTTAAAAAAACCTTGTATATATTTTAACAAACACTACTAGAAAAAGAAGAACATGCGACGGTAAAATGTAATTAAGTAAAGCGTACGAATTACATTACAGATCGATTAAACAAAGTCTTGACATATAATAAAACATACGAATTACATTGCAAATGACAAACTACTCCAAATCAAGTTTTTCCATTTCATTGAGAACTTCGTGAAGTAGTGCAGCCGAATTGAGTGTGTGTTGTTCCGGATGCATATGCATCTCCATTGTCGACCCTAACGTTTTTCCATGAAAATATTTGTTTTTTAATATATAAAATCCATTTAAAATTATATATAAATATATAAAACAATTTTAAAAATTTCTTAGGGTCGACATTGTCGACCCTAATATTTTTACCAAAATTTCTCACGATACTATATCGACTCATCCGTTTAACATTTTATGTGAAACGGTACCATCTCGACTCATCCGTTCAACATCTCATGTATCATGATACTATATCGACTGATCCGTTTAACATTTCATGTATCACGATAATATATTGACTGATCCGTTTAATATCTCATATATAACGATACCATCTCGACTCATCCGTTTAACATCTCAGGTCTAAGGATACCATCTCGACTCATCCGTTTAACATTTCATGTGAAACGGTACCATCTCGACTCATCCGTTTAACATCTCAGGTCTAAGGATACCATCTCGACTCATCCGTTTAACATTTCATGTGAAACGGTACCATATCGACTCATCCGTTTAACATTTCATGTGTAACGATACTATATCGACTCATCCGTTTAACATTTCATGTGAAACGGTACCATCTCGACTCATCCGTTTAACATCTCAGGTATAAGGATACCATCTCGACTCATCCGTTTAACATTTCATGTGAAACGGTACCATCTCGACTCATCCGTTTAACATCTCAGGTATAAGGATACCATCTCGACTCATCTGTTTAACATTTCATGTGAAACAGTACCATATCGACTCATCCGTTTAACATCTCATGTATCACGATACTATATCGACTAATCCGTTTAACATTTCATGTGTAACGATACTATATCGACTCATCCGTTTAACATTTCATGTGAAACGGTACCATATCGACTCATCCGTTTAACATCTCATGTATCACGATACTATATCGACTAATCCGTTTAACATTTCATGTGTAACGATACTATATCGACTCATCCGTTTAACATTTCATGTGAAACGGTACCATCTCGACTCATCCGTTTAACATTTCATGTGTCACGATACTATATCGACTCATCCGTTTAACATCTCAGGTCTAAGGATACCATCTCGACTCCTCCGTTTAACATTTCATGTATCACCGATACTATATCGACTAATCCGTTTAACATTTCATGTGTAACGATACTATATCGACTCATCCGTTTAACATTTCATGTGAAACGGTACCATCTCGACTCATCCGTTACTCGGCACAAAATAAGAAATTTTAAAGTAGGCAACATAAATTTTTAAAGTAGGCAACATAAAAAAAGTTACTCGGCACAAAATAAGAATTTTTTTTACAAAAGTACTGATTTATTCAGATAAAAAAAACACCGCCGACATGAGGCCCGACACATACGCCCATATAAAAAAATTGTTAAACATGAGACCGAAAAAATAAACCCGCACAAAATAAATAAAAACAAAAATAACGCCCCGTAGCAACGCGCGGGCAATTATGCTTGTTTATAACTATTTTAAATGATTTTTAATTTATTTAATATTAATTAAATTATTTATTATTCATTTTTAATATTAATTTTAATTATTTATAATATAAAAAAAGATTTTTCATAAAAGGTTTGTAGGTGGAATAAAGGTTTTATATAAAAAAATTTAGGGTCGACATTGTCGACCCAAAATTACATAGATATGTCGACCCTAAATTTGCCCCCATATTTACGAAAATTTTTACCAAATTTAAACCACCCCGCCATCGAAATTTGCACTAAAGATTTTTTATAAACAAAATTAGGGTCGACATTGTCGACCCATAATTACATAAACATGTCGACCCTAAATTGTTATCCATATTGAGTCTCCTGGATGATATTTTCTTATTTCTCTAAGTGTTAAAATTTTATATCCCCTCACCCTCTACACCAATACTCGACGGCAAGAACACCACCACCATAAAACCGCCCCATCTACACCACCACCATTAATCCACCCCATCGACACCTAAAAACCACCATCTACGCCACCACAATTGGTATGTTAATTTGTTGAATTTTTAGTTTGATAATTTTAGTTTGATAATTGGTATGTTAATTTGTTTATTTTTTGTGTGTTTGTGATGAACTAGATAGAACCACCACCTTAGCAGCAGCAGGTAGCCACCACCAACGCCGCGGCAGTAGCAGCCACCGCCGATAGCAGTAGCAGCAGGTAGCCACCACCATCGCCGCGGCAGTAGCAACCACCACTGACAGCAGCAGCAGGTAGCCACCACCACCGTCGCGCCAGTAGCCACCAACACAGTCCTCGTCCTACGTTCTCTTGAATTAGAATTCGTATTTATATTGTTGTTGTAAGTAGTTGATTAAGGTTTAAGGATATTCGTTTTGAATTCGTGTTTATATTGTTGCTTAAGCTGCAAGACCTGAGCTTGAGTTCTTCCTAGATACATTAGCTTAGTATAAGACGGTTATAAGTAAATGTGATAGATGTTGGTGATTAAAATGCTTGATCATGTGAATATAAATGTTGGTGACTAATATTATGCATATGCTTATTATGTTATATGAATGATATTTGATTGTTAGTCTTTTGTAAATGATTTTAGAATTTTAGTGATTAATTTTGGAAAATCCCCGTCCGAAGTTAATCAACCAAATAGAAAACCCGCAGAAATTAATATTATTAGAAAATAATTTCGGAAAGTCCCCTGTTGGGACAAGCATTTTGAATGTTTTGTCTCTTTAGATATGCATGCGTATAACTATTTTACTATTTGAGAGTAAATTCCGACAGTGTTTCCCCATCACTCCTACGAATATGTCTTTAATGCACATATTTGGGGAGTTGAGGAGAAATGCTGCCGAATTTTTTTCAAATAGTAAATCAGTTATACGCATTTATATATGAGACGAAACATTCAAATAGTGGGTTAGGATTGCCTTCCATAGTTGCACTAGGTTTTTAAAAACCCCAAATATTCAAATTCATTGGTTAGCATCACCTTTTTAATCTAGTTTTGTTAATGACCTTTGGTATAAAAAATAAAATTCATTTATTTGAATATGTTTATTTGCAACGCAGTTAAGATCAATTGATAAGAGTTGGACCACTATATCCAGTCGTAATTCCAATGCATTTTTAGATGGTCTTTTTGCATTCATCGCGCATTGTGAGCCATTGTTGCACCCCATCACATGAAAGATTCGTTGCCCATGTAGTCGCTGTTGTAGCTGTGATAATTTGGTTACCCTCAAAACTTTTAAGGTACACATATCTAGACATCGAGTTTACAACATTATACAATTGGAAATATCACGGTAAACCGATTCTATCCGCTAACCTCCACCAGTACCACATACACTGAACACATGACATGGATGCGTTCTTCAGAAGATTATTTCTGCAAATAAAGCCCAATCCCCACCAACTCAAACAACGTCCTACACCATTCCCAAACAACGGGTCATAATAACGAGTTTGAAGAGTTACTTTCTAGGTCCACCCAAAAGTTGTACCCGGGTTGTGATATGACTACATTGGAATTTACATCAGAGATTTCGCACATCAAGGTTTTACATAAATAAGATGATGCCAGGTTTATAACAAGAATTCCTAGCTCTTCTCCAAAAGGCATGTTCCCCTAGTAAAGGATACAATTTCCCATCGTCATACTATGAAATCAAGAAGACATACTAATATCATGAACTTTTGCAGAGAATCGCCTGATAACGTGGAAACGAGTTTTCCCGCGTGGTTTAATTACAAGGTAAATACATTAGATATATTACCTTGGAGTTATTGCTCATCTAAATCTGTTTGTATCTCTTTCGTAGATTCGTGAAAAAAAAGTGACAGACGGTTGTAGTGAAGAGTTATTCTCTTTGGCATGTGGACCTACTAGTGCATGTACATACCCCGCTTGCATAGTTAACGGTGTGAAGTTTGTGGTACATGAACGCGATATACTTCATACCACTCAAAGCAGCGGAGTTTCAACACCCGGGCTTGATGGAGAGATGTATTATGGTCAACTCGAAGAAATTCTGGAGCTCACTTATATCGGCCCCCGCAAGGTTGTGTTGTTTCGATGTAAATGGTTTGACACCATTAACCCTAAGAACCATACGACACGCAACAGACGTTCTTACATTGACCAGGGCATACATCATATTTTGACTGATAGGGAATTTCACCAAAATAACCAATACATTCTTGCGACACAAGCAACACAAGTATTCTACCTTGAAGACCTTGCTAGACGACCACTTCATTGGAAGGTCGTCGAACATGTTTATCATCGAGATGTGGCAGAGTCCGATCAAGATGTTATACATGGTAGCAGTTCATCACATGTTACACTGTCTGTTGGTTTGACTTGTTTGGAGCATACAAATTTGAGTATAAATGCTCAATCGACAGAAGTGGACGCCCCACCAGTTAATGATGACAATGCTAATGCTAATGAAGACAATGCTGATTTTATTAATAATGAAGATGATGTCGTTGCACATGTCCTTGATGATGATGATGTTGAAGTGTCTGATGATGATGAAGTGAACCCTAGTACTAATGTTGAAGAAGTTTTATCTAGCGATGATTCTGACGATGACAATTGATCTTAAGTTGTAGTTTGAATGAAACAATTATTATATGCTTAAATGTGTAATTTTTCTTTGAATGGAATTGTTTTTATATGTTTAAATGTGTAATTTTTATTTGAATGGAATTGTTTTTATATGTTTAAATGTGTAATTTTTTAATTGAATGGAATTGGTTTTTTTATATGTTAAAATGTGTATATTTATATGAATTTGTGTATTAGCATTAATTGGTCCACGAAATTGTGTGTTCTTGTACTTGTTATTTTACAGATGGCGTGTGTAGCTCCTAGATCACACGGTGGGGATGCTGGTGGTAGTCCACCCAGACGGCCCGTACCGGCCCAGTGCCAAAGTAAGAAATTGTGATTTTTTTTTTTTTTATTTTATAACACTGATTCTTTTTAATTTCTTTTACTTGAATTTTCACGACTCAATAACTTATCTTTGTAGGTTCGATGCTACGTCTTGAGACGGGAAATCGGTCCTTAAGGAAGGCGTTTAGAAGAAAAATAATAGAACAACCTTTGAAGATATGCTTTGATTAAGAGATCTTGGTACTTCCATCCTTTAGGCAATTTTTCATTCATGTTTTGAATAGTCTTATGGGGGAAACAGTCCGCCCTACTTCCCCTAGCTTGCGAGTGTAAAGAAAAATTCCAGAGGCCTATAAAGCGCATATTTATCCTACACTTGAGGTATTAATTGTTTATTTTACTTCTATTCTTATTGTTATCGACGTTTAGATATGCGTGTTATGTTTAAATTGTTTGTTTATTTAAATGCATATGTTTATATGTAGAGCTATTTCAACCTCGCGGAATGGTACAATAAACATGACAAAGTGGTGGTTGACAGAAATGTATATACGGTGGGGGAAAGGGTAAGGCTTGGGCTGGAACTTAAATTGAGGCTACTTTGGCGCAAAAATAAGAACAGGATCAAGGCTGACCATTATGCAAAACATACGTCGCCCGACGAGGCAAAGAATCATCCGCCGCCGCCGAAAGTGTGGGGCGAGAGAACCCAAGATGATTGGAATGAGTTGGTTGACTGGTGGTCCCAACCGGATCGGGTGTCGAGAAGTTTGCAGAATGCCGCTAACCGAGCAAAAAACACGATAATAACCCATCAAGGAAAAAAAATCATTCGCGCAAGGAAGGAATGAATATGTAAGACTCTTTATAATTTTTGTGATATTTTAAAGGTGTTTATATTGTTTATTTATAGCTCGTTATTAATTTATTTGATATTGTATAGAAAGTCGACAAAGGGTATTACGAGGACCTCATTGAAACGTGGAGGAAGGGGCACTCAAATAAGAAGACTGGCCAATTTAAAACCACAGAAAACGAGCAGAGATATGTAAGTAATTTAACTCTTTACATGCTTTAATAACTTATTTTATTTGTTTTTAACCTTTTTTTTTCTTTTTCTTTCACAGTTGGATATGAAGGCCATGAAAGATAATATTAAAGCCGGCCTCATCCCGTTCAAGACCGATCAAGAAATATTGGATGAAATCGTTCCGAGTGACAACCGCCAGAATATGTCGAATGGGCAAGGAAGATACCGTGGTGTGGCTCAACTCTCGCAGCGCGCAAATCGTTCATTTGAGATATTATGAACTCGGGATCAATCATGCAGATGATCAGCAAGAAATAATAAATTGGGGGGGGGAAAAAAAAAAGAAAAAACAAAAAAAAAAAAAGAAAAAAAAAAACAAGAGCAAGAGAAAGAGTTACACAGGAAGCAAGCTGAGGAGGCGCAGGCACGGGCTTATTTGGCTTCGTTAAAGGCTGACGCGGCGGACCAACGGGCTAATGTGGCGCAACAAAATTCTGAGGCGATTAATGCCGCCCTAGGTCAGTTTTTTATGCACTACAACTCACCAAATAGTGCTCGTCCATTTAACCCTCCTACTTTTAGTCTTGTACCCCCACCCCCACCCGGTCCTATGCCCCAACTCACCCCTAATTGGGCTCACTTACTCCAACCTCCCTTTCCCTTTAATCAACCACTCCAACCTCCTTATACCGGCCCACTCCAACCTCCCTATACCGGCCCACTCCAACCACTCCAACCTCCCTATACCGGCCCATTTCCTATCACTCCCGTCACCAATAATAACTTCAACAACTGTTATCGTCCCGTTCTCAACTCCACTCATTGTGTCGCCTCTAGTTCTAATTCTCAAGCCGAACGTCCCCGCTACATCCTTCAAACGAATCCCCATATGAACGATTTGCGGAACTGTGAAAAATTAGCTCAAGATTTGGCTTGTGAAAACAATAACGAGTCCTCATCAGGGGAGGATGAGGAGGCCGAGCAACATACGGATGGTGATGATGACTATTCGGACGAGGACGAGTAGGCGTTTTTATGTAGTATCTTAGTATGTGTAATAACTTTTAGACTTGTTACGTTTGTGAAACATGGATTTAGTATTTTATCGTGGCGTGGATTTTGTTGAATGGAATTGTGACGTTTAGTAGTATTGTAAAAGTGGATTTGTTGAATTGTATTGTAACGTTTGGTAATTTATCGTATTGTGGATTTGTGGTATTGTAACGTTTAGTGATTTGTTATTGTATCGTATTGTGGATTTGCCGAATTCTGGATTTGCCGAATTCTGGATTTGTTGAAATTTAGATTTTTTCCGGAAAAAATTCCGGAAAAAATCTGGAAAACTGGACATGCGTCCAGTTTTTTATTATTGCCCAGGAACACCTTAGGGTCGACATTGTCGACCCTAATCTCAATCTTAGGGTCGACAATGTCGACCCTAAACTTGGGGATAATACCAGTAAAAGCTTAGGGTCGACAATGTCGACCCAAATTTGCAAGGTATATGTCGACCCTAAGTATTTAAATATTAAGTGTTTTTTTATATTAAAATGATTTTAATAAATTAAAAAGAGTAGGGTCGACAATGTCGACCCAAATATACAAAGGAGTGTCGACCCTAAGGTTAGTCAAACTTTTTGGTTGAAATGTTGTGGTCCCCCCTTGTCGACCCAACTTTCAAAGGGTTGAGTCGACCCAAAGATTTTTGGGTCGAGAATTTTGGATCGATTTCTTAGGGTCGAAATTGTCGACCCTAAGTGCTTTGGGTCGACAAACTTTGTAGTTTTGGGTCGAAATTGTCGACCCTAAACGCTTATATTGTTGTAGTGCCCCTTTAAATATAGGCTAATTAGTAAGTCGCCTTTAATTAATAATGATAAATAAAGTACATACAACATCTTGTTAAATTTCTATGTAAACGAAATATAATTATTATTTTATTAGAAAAAAATTAGGGACTTACAATGAAAACCTAATAATTGAGGAAAGGAGTAACAAAAAAAATCTAAGTACTATAAATTTGAGAGACTAACAATGTAAAGAGACTAACAACAAAAACCCAATTATTAATGCAAAGACTAACAAAGAAAACCTAAAGACTACACATTTTATAGAGTAATTATGTATTTTTAAAAAGTTTAATCATAATACTTATTAAACAAAGTTTTTGTTTTTGCATCAATAACTCGCAGAAACTAAGTTTCACTTAAAATGTTAACCATCAAAATATATGATACCAACCATTTTCTAAAAGATCGCATATTTTGAGTCAAATTCACATTGTCCGGCTCTAAATCTTACATATGTGATATGTCCCACCATGTGGAATTCTACTTGCATGTCAACTAAGAAGATTAAAAATAATGAAGAATCATAAACAATAGAAACAAAGCTCCCAGCCAAACAATAATTTTTGCTGCATGCATTTAGTTGGCAATGATTTTGCAAGGGGACTGAAAATATATTGATTAAGCCTTTCACCTTGGGTTTGAAGTGAAACATAAAAAGTTACTTGCACTTTGAAAAAATGATTTGAACAAAATTAACATAGGCAAAAGTTAAATGTATGCAAAATCAAAACACAAGCTATGCATAACGGAACCTTCAAATAAGTAAAAGAAAATGGATCATAAATTTTTACCTTTTTGACCAGCTGCACCTAAGTGCCAAATCAAGCCATTAGTCGAAATTGCCACCTTCACTCTATGCATATGTAATAGAATGTATCTTAAAATTTACTTGCAAACATTATTTAATAATACTAGTTGGTTACCCGCGCATAGCGGCGGTAATAGAAAATTTACTAACTCAACTCTTTACGCAATTTCCTACCCGCTTAGTAATTTCGTTTCACAACACTTTAAATGTATGTGTTCGTTGTATGTGTTCGTTTGGGTTTCCCGTAGCTTTCCCGCAACACCATATTAACATCATCATTCTCGTATGTAAAGAGACAACACACTCTCCGAAAGTATATAGTTTTAACGTATCAAGTTTATATTTAATTAAGGTTAAAGTTGTAAAAAGTATAAATCAACATAAAATAAACCCACTAAAATTGTAAAAAATAAAAATATTATAAAATATAACAAAATATATGTTGAATTAAAGAGCACAAAATTTTAAAAAATATGGTGAAATTAGATCATAATAAAATTAAATTGATAAAAAGATATTTCAATTTGAAAATAAAGGTAATTTTTTAATCAAAATGTGACACATGTCACTTTTTGATGTGATTTCCAAAAATAAGATGGATGGTCAAGATTGCACCTCCTTATCTTAATTTTTAATGGGTCCCACATTATAAGTGCTTTATATAGTAGTATAGATGTGAGCTAAAGTTATATGCAACAACATTAATTAGGGGATGACAAGTGGCTCACAAGACTTGTCCGAGGTTTTAAAACCTGTAATGAATGGGAAACATTAGTAACAGGTTGCATGTTGTAGTTTGTAGCAAAACCATTTCCTGGTTATATGTATGATGATTAATTCACATATGCTAAATACTCTAAATGATTACAAAAGATAGGGACACACCTCAAAAAAACTAAATGCATAAAGCCCTATATCTTATCTCTAAAATGACCACTGGAATTTGCGGGAGGCATAACGGAATCTGCCACAATAGAACTACATAACCATTCATATATTCTCGAACAATCTCTTATAAACCTCTACCTTTTCTATAACTTGCAATCACATAGCACATAAAACCAACATTATATACAATGTAACATTTATATTAAAAAAATGATCATTCCTGAAGCCCGGTTATAAAGGGCCTTTTTAGCTTCAAAACACTCAGATGTACAAAGTACTTAGGTATTACGTGTCACAAACCCTCTTAAGATTACGTGCAAAATGACAATTTGCAACTAACTTAAACTGATTATTTAGTGAATAAGAGGATAAACAAAAATAAGCTTCACTTACCCGTGGATAATTAAAAGGTATCACATGAGCCTCTTCATACGCGGCTGCATCCAAAGTGCTGAAGATGCATGCCTTTGAAAAACTTTGGCAAAATGTATTGTCTTACAGGAACCAATAGCATAATCATCAAAGGGGCAAAAAGTCCCGCTATTGGAAGCCATGTAAGGCCAATATATATGAGCAAGTATCATGTTTGGAATAATGTAAATGTTGCAGTAGTCCCGAATGACACTGTTTTCGCAAACGTAACATTGTAGTCTTCCAGGTCTTTGCAACATCATAATATACTCTGCAACATCATAATATTTGTATTTAGTAAAGCTATTCTCTTTATATCAAATGCTAACAAAATAATTAGTGTCTATTGTACTGACAATGTTGCAACATGGTACTAAATAATAGTTCGCTTTCATGTTAAATGCTTAAACAAAGACAATACTACAACAATAATTTCCCATTTGTGCATAAAATGAGCAATTATATCTCACATTTAAACTTTTTGGAGTATTCAGCAGTTTAACGGGTGTTTTCCACACAATGAATCAAAAGCATGAGGACAGGCTAAGTAACAACAGTTTATAAGAAAGTACATGTTAGAAGATTATGACTTTCTAAGTAAAAATATAGAATATGATGAGCCTCTGATTCTGATTCATATGACCAGTTTAAATTAAGTCTTTAGGTCGTGATGCTTAAACCAAACACATATTGAACTGCAATCCGCAATATAATTATGTGAAGGCCAGAATAACATTGAATAACAAATTGCCAAAGTAATAATTTCAGCTCATTTAGTGTTGAATATATTGATATGGGACACCTATCCAAATGGGTAAAAAAGAAATTTTGCTACCATACAGGAGAACGGGTCAACTGGATTGAAAACTGAAAGTTAGTAAAAGTCTATTATTCATTTATACAATCTACTAAAATTTTATTGAAATATGCTCAAACTCTCACAATTAACATTTTATTTATTTTTAATGAACAAACATTATGTGGGTCAACCCGACCAAGCCCGTTTTAATCCAAAATATAGAACAGATAGTGGGTAAGTAAAAATAAATAACAGACCTTACACATGAAAATGTTACTGGAGGGTGAAATTGACACGTTGTAGCTGGTGGAGGGAGCGTTGGATAGCTCCTGCATCAGATCATGCAGTAGAATAAAAAGGGTTACACATTAGATTGACCCTGCACTGGGTGTAAAATATAATCTGATGCACAATTGCAAGTCATTAATGGGTTGGTTCGGGCATTGTTTCTCTCTAATGGGTAAAATAAAAATGTTATCTTCAAAACAATTCTGTCAAACAGGTCGAAATAGGCCAAATTGGTGACATGCTTCAACAAACTACTATACTATTTATCAAAAAAATCAAAACTTTTGCACAAAACGTGTAATCATCAAATCTTAGCCGACCGATTCCAGCCTGTGCTAAATATTGCATGTTTTGAGCCAAAAAGGTTTCAGCCAAACTAACATAATCTCAAACAAACTACTGTAAGTAAAAGAAAATTGAGAATAGCCAATAAGATTGCAAGATTGTATGTACCGAGGGATTATGTCGATCAATGTCGAAGTTATTAATGGCACAAATTTCTGCCAGTAGCTCAGTTGGGTCTTCACCTACAGAAATTTTTACGAACAATACCTTCGTCCATAATAAATATATTTGTAGTAACAATATAGTTTTCTACTCATATATAAACATAGTAACCAAACTGATGTACCTCAATATGTCATGTCCTAAAAAAATACCCATTTTTTATTGTTATCAGATAAAATCAATAAAATTAATGTGGCATAGAAGGCTAAATCCACAAGGAACCTTATCCTAAAGTGCCATATTTAAGTGTCATATTTATGCAACAAATTTTTCAATATGGTTCAAATTGTATCTTGGATCTAGTGACCTACACCAAAGCATCACTCAAGCTGGCCCATATTGACCCCTTGTGATAGTTGCCAGAGACGCCCCTTTTATAAAAGATGGTTATGTACATGTGTTGAAATCTATTCCACTTTCACTCCAGATAACTATTGTTTGTGAATATAAATAAGGAGCTAATACTACATGTATAACATATACAAAAAAAATTCTCTACCCAACTATTTTATTTTTAGCAAACAAAAAAGTGTTTGCCATGTTGACTTTGACCCTAACCCATTGTTTCTACCGACACCAAAATAACCCATTTCAGACCAAAAGTGAATTCATAGTTGGGTTGTCCACAACGATGAGCGATTTTCAAACAAAAAAAGCAGCAATGGACTCATTTATTATGCATATGAAGATCAAATATTTATCAAGTTTAGAGTACATGACATACTGGATATATGAAATTCTTATGATGCTTAGCGGATAAACAACCTCAACTTTGTGATGTTGTAAACTATGACATATGCTTGAATAAGTGCACGAAGAATCAAATATTTTGTCAAAAGAAACTTATATGTGCCATTTTGGTTAAAGGAGTCATGGCATCACTGACCGTGACCGTCTAGTCTGTAAGTTTTAATTCTTATGCAATAATTGTCATCTCATCATGTATAATTCCCCTCTTTTTCCAGCATGTTTACAACACCACAAAATTAGATATGAATCATATGCCGTGAGGAAGGGAGCAAAAAAAAACTATCCAATAAAAAACCCTAATATGTGGGCGATTTTCTGCTTCTCTTTTATAACCCTAATTCGATCTTCTTGAACTCTATTATCATTGATTCTATCTTGCTAGGGCCCTAATCTGGTTGATGATCCTTGGGATTATCCTAGATTGAAGTTCCCTACAAGTGGACGAGTCTTTGATCCATAGGTTCGAGCTGTTTTCGTTTTTTAGGGTTTACTTTTAGGAATCGCTGCTCAAATTAATTCTGGTGTGCGCATTAATTTAATTCCTTTTGTTATTGGCTCGTTTAATGTAAGGGATAGGATTTTATTGTTTATCGCTGGAAACCCTAATTAGGGTCTCTATCGATTTTGTCCTATCTGTCGGCAAAAATCTGTGAAGTTTTTTTAGGGTTTTTATTCGTGTTTGTGTGATTCAATGGAAGAGTATAATGCTATAATTGATGAGTTTGGGGAAAATATGAGACGTTTGAAAGGTGATGATGTGGGTGATGTTCCGCAGAAGCATACTAATAACAAGGTTGAGCATGCTCCTAGTTTTAATATTGAAAGTGGGAGTAGTCAAAAACAGTCTTTTGCTGATATGTTCAAAAAGCCTGCTGGTTCTAAGGCTGCGCGTCTAAATCACATGACTAGTGAACATGTTGCTGGTGCAAATGTGGCTATCCCGTTGGCTGCGGTTAAAGAAGTCAGTGATCGATTTGAGAATACGCTTTATGGGTATTTTATTGGGAAAAGACTTGCTTTTCCAGTTGTGGAAAATTACGTTAAAAATGCATGGAAAAAGTTTGGTCTGGAACGTGTGATGCTTACGCATGGTTTCTTTTTATTCCAATTTGCTACGAAGGAAGGTATGGATCGTGTCCTTGAGGACGGGTCTTGGTTGATAAGGCTGGTACCTCTTTTCCTTAATATATGGACGCCTAATACTCGTTTGGAAAAGGATACGATTATTTCAGCTCCGGTTTGGGTTAAGTTGTACCATGTCCCTATTGTGGCATTCTCACAAGTTGGCTTAAGTTTAATTACATCTCAATTGGGTAAACCAATTATGCTAGATGCTTATACTAGCTCTATGTGTCAAAAGTCATGGGGACGTAATACGTATGCTCGTGCCCTTGTTGAAGTGTCAGCTTTAAATCCTCTAATGGAATCTGTTGTGGTGGCTGTCCCATTTCTTGATGGTACTGGATATTCGTTTGAAACGGTTGAGGTAGAGTATGAATGGCAACCTCCGCGGTGTGACACTTGTAAAGTGTTTGATCATGTTGATTCGAAGTGCCCTAAAATTGTTAAAGTGGTTGATGTCCAGAAGGCGGTTGATGATGATGGGTTCACTAAAGTATCTAATCGAAATGAGAAAGGAAGGAATAAAGGGAAAGCGAAACAGATAGCAGGAATTCGGCTTACAAAAGCACAACCAACCTATTTTTATCGTGATGTTCAACCTAATAATAAGAAGAATGATAAGGAGGCATTGTCTTCTAATCATGATGATCACAACGGGGATAGTACACAGTCTGAAAGGAGGCCGCTGGTTTCTGTGGATAAAGATATTAATATTCTGGAGCTTCGCAACTCTTTTAACTCTCTCATGGACAAGGATAAAGTTCTTGATGTGGCTGATTCTCAATCTTCTCAAACGAATAAGGAACTATTAAATGATGATGATGAAGAAGTGGAGGACTTTTATGTAGAACCTGATCCGAGGATTCTTAAACAGCAGGTTCATTCTAAAATAGGGGCAAGCACTCCTAGTGATGAGGTCTTTAATGTATAATCTCGCTTCATGGAACATAAGGGGCATGAACCAAGTCCCTAAACAAAAGGAGGTTCGTCAGGTTATTTTCGAAAATAATCTTTGTC
>BQNB010138858.1:0-17642 GCA_026074375.1 Tanacetum coccineum
AGGTTAGGTACAAGTTCCAATAATCCAGTCAAAACCGGAGGGATCTGCCCAGGGAGAATCCACTAGTTAGTGTAGAAGTCCTTATGTATGACATAAAAAAGGAGAAAAAGTGAGAATAAAGGAATAGTGCGACTAAGATGGAGCTAGTACTGGAATAAACCCAACAAGGTTCTAGTCATGAAGTCTCGGTAAGCACTGAAAGGGATGAAGAATTAAAAAGAATAGTAAGGATAAAAGACATCATGGACCCAGTGATGCAATGCACAACCCTCCCTAGCCACTCAGAATCTCTCAAAAGATTTCTGTTTCATTTCTCACGGAGACTAAACACGTAATCTATTGACTTTCTCACTCCGAGTTAGTTGATATTGAAAAGGTGGCAGTCAGCTCCAGCCTCTGATCACTAAAACCAAAACGCACTATTGAGTCTAGAGCCAAGAGATCATCAATTAATCTCGTTAGGACACATTGCCAATTCTCTTGTCTTTCACACACTGTGGAAACAAGACTATCTTTAGAGTCCTACGCATTATCCTTGTGATATTGCCAGAACATCTGAGTGAAATAAAGGTTTTCACAATGAAGATGGAAATCCTGCTAGAGCCAACATCAAACAAGCTCTTGGTAGGTGACTTGTGCGATTCTGCAAGAATCAAACGTGTGTCAACTGGAAAGAAACGATGGTGCGATTCTACGTGAATCAAACTTGTTCCAGTATATGAATTGACGGTTATTGAACATTTGACAAACAATCAAAACTCACGAAGTGTTACAAAATATTTTAATAATTAACACTTAGTCTGATTTTTCAAATCAATTTTCTCTTTATTGCTAACTGTTTCATTATAGGATAATTTAAAGATGGAGATGGAGATACCAAGTACCAGAAATGTCAAGTGAATAACCGAATGCTCAGATACGACCTACACTTGTTATAAAGATATGAAAGTTCTCATAAAGGTGTCAAAGCTTCTGCAAACTCTGATATCGTTTATTTCTTCATAAGTGCACAAGATGGCGATCCATTACAAGATGATGTAAGATTATGTTTGAGTGATGATCTTAAGAAACTCAAGATCAAATCAAAGACAGTCAAAATGAATCAAAGATCACTACCTCCAAATGTACAAGATATCTAAGAAGAATACAAATGTCCACCGACTAAAGACAAAGTGATTAAAATGAGTTATTTTTACAAAAACCCAGGGTGACCTCCCTTAGGGGTAGATTTTAGATATTATAAACAGACCTCGGTCCCACCCGTGTATTTATATTGTTTATTATAGCTCGTAGTTTTAATATTAATCGAATGATTATCGTTTTGAAACAGGTACTAATACCCTGTAGTTGTAAGAACTATAAATACCTCTTCTAACTTTGGAAGATGTAGCTAGTCATTTTATTCATTTTTCCATTTTACAAATAGAGCTTTCTCTCTCTAAAAAACCTCCTCCTGTGTTTCACTCTCTAGAAACAGCCAATCGGGAAAACATCACCGGCTGTTGAATATGATAGCTACAAACTAACTTAGAACCTCTGCACCTAGGTTATTGCAAAATAGGGAAAGCTCACATAGAATGACCTTAAGTACACTCAAGAACAAGCTGATATTCTTCAAAAATATCGACAAGTTAAAGCAAAACGAACTATTAATAAAAGAGTAGACTTTGCATGTAAGCATGCCACATGAATTTAGGAGTCACTTATATATGTTCGAGATACATGCCCTAATGCGATTAAACTTAATGAGAAAAAGGTTGTTGTCACACCTAAAAACAAGGTCAAGAAAGTTAGGTTTGCTGGACCACTCACATCCTCAAGCAACATTCAACAAGTAGATTCATCGAAAACATTAGATTCTAACACACATATGTTGTCTCCTACAGGATTGAAGTGTTCTACTAGTAAATTGCAGATCAAAACAATAGGCAATAAAAGGAATGGATAGTCTCGCGAACACCAAGTAGGCAGCGAAGAATAAAGTAAAAGCCTAACCTAGGAAAGTTAATAAAAAGAATCGTGTTGTTGAACCTATTTGTGATGTTGATGTTAAGCATTCACTATTAAATGCGAATTCTGAACCTATTTGTGCTACTTGTAAGAAATCTATGTTTGATAGTGTTCATGATATGTGTCTTCTTGATTTTGTGGAAAATGTGAATAGCCGTGCTAAATCTGCTAAGTAGCATAAAAAACAAAATATTTGGAAACCTACGGGTCATGTATTCACTGAAGTAGGCCTTAAGTGCGAAACAACAGCCGAACTTTTCACAAATATTGGTAATTCGTGCCCTTTAACTAGGATCACTTCTGCTAACATAGTTCCTCCTAAGAAAACCACTTCCCACTCAGTTGAAACATATAAACCAGAGCTTAAAGTCTACAGCAGGAAACACAAAAATATTAAAAATGTAGGTTCGAGTAAAAAGGCTAAGATTGTAAAATCTAATAATGCTAACCACTCGGAACCCAATCATAATTGGGGATCCAATGCTACAGATATTCCATCATCGTCTTCTCTTGTCATGACAGGTTGTCTATATTATTCTCTGGTATCTGAACTCTGGATATTCGAAACATATGACAGGGAACCGCTCTCAGCTCATATTGCAAGGATTATGGGGTATGGTGACTATCAGCTGGGAAACGTTATTATCTCAAGGGTATACTACGTTGAGGGACTTGGACATAACTTGTTTTCTGTTGGCCAATTTTGTGATGCGGATCTTGAAGTTGCATTTCGGAAAAACACTTGCTTTATTCGCAATTTAGAAGGTGTTGATCTACTTTCAGGGTCCCGAGACACAAATTTGTACACAATTTCTCTTGATGACATGCTTAAATCATCTCCGATCTGTCTTCTATCCAAAGCGTCAAAGACTAAGAGCTGGTTATGGCACCGTCGATTATCTCATCTCAACTTTGGTACTTTGAACAAGCTAGCTAAAGACGGTCTTGCACGAGGAATTCCTAGACTTAAATTTCAAAAAGATCATTTGTGTTCAGCATGTGCATTAGGGAAAAGCAAAAAATCCTCTCATCAACCCAAAGCTGAAGACACTAACCAAGAGAAACTATATCTTTTGCATATGGATTTGTGTGGCCCGATGCGTGTGGCTAGTATTAACGGGAAAAGGTATATCTTAGTGATAGTCGACGATTACTCAAGATTTACCTGGGTCAGATTTTTGAAGACAAAAGATGAAGCTCCTGCGGCCATCATCAAATGTATTAAAAACATACAAGTTCGTTTGAATGCCACTGTCCGGAATGTTCGAACAGATAATGGAACCGAATTTGTCAATCAGACACTTCGTGAATTTTATGAAAATGTTGGCATCTCGCATCAAACTTCTGTAGCCCGCACTCCTCAGCAGAACGGTGTTGTCGAAAGGCGAAATCGGACTCTTGTTGAAGCCGCTCGAACAATGCTGATATTTTCTAAAGCTCCATTATTTCTCTGGGCCGAAGCTATCAATACAGCTTGTTATACCCAAAACCGTTCTTTGATACGCCTCCGATACAACAAAACTCCATACGAGCTTATGCAAGACAAGAAACCGGACTTATCATTCCTTCATGTCTTTGGTTCACTTTGTTATCCTACCAATGACCATGAGGATCTGGGTAAATTTGATGCAAAAGCAGACATTGGGATTTTCGTTGGTTACGCGCCTGCAAAGAAAGCATTTAGAATCTACAACAGAAGGACCTAGATAATTTCTAAAACAATTCATGTAATATTCGATGAGCTAACAGAAATGGCGTCTGAACAATTCAGTTCAGAACCCAGGCTTCAATATATGACTCCTACTACATCCTGTACAGGACTAATTTCAAAACCTGTTTCTCAACAACCTTGTATTCCACCAAACATAGATGATTCAGATCGGTTGTTTCAACCAATGTTCGATGGGTACTTTAATCCTCCAACAATTACTGTTTCTCCAGTTCAAGAAGCTGCTGCTCCAAGAGCTGAAGTTTTAGCTGATTCTCATGTGTCAATCTTCATTAACTAGGATGCTCCATCAACAAGTATTCCATCATCACAAGAGCAAGAACATTCTCCAATCATTTCTCAAGGTTTTGAAGAATCACCAAAAACACCAACATTTCATAATGATCCACTTAATGAATCTCCTCATAAAGTATCAACTTCTCAAGGATGGTCATCGAATGTGAGACAAACCCATACTCCATTTGAACACCTTGGTAAATGGACTAAGGATCATCCTATAGAAAACGTGATCGGCGATCCTTCTTGTTCTATTTCTACGAGAAAGCAACTCCAAACGGACGCCATGTGGTGTTTCTTTGATGCCTTCCTAACTTTTATAGAACCAAAGAACTTCAAACAAGTAATGACCGAACCATCATGGATCGATGCAATACAAGAAGAAATTCATGAATTTGAAAGGCTACGAGTTTGGAAATTGGTGCCGTGTCCAGATAAAGTGTTATTGATCAAACTTAAATGGATTTATAATGTGAAACCCGTCAATTTTTGAGGTCAGTAACCAAAATCAAACAAATGATAATTGACTCTTCTAATTATTTATGGAGTCACTTTTACGTGGTCACTATTTTAGCGTTTACGCTTATTTTCCTAGGAACCTTGTTATAAGCACGCACCTTTTGATCCTAATGATCCTAGTTAACGGTCTAATACGACCTTACGATATGGCTCAAATAACATTAATAACAATGTTTTAAACACTGGGAGGAAAACATAATTTAATAAAATCGTAAGTCATCTCAAAAGTTACGTTTTTACGACATTTTACGTATTTACTGAACGTGTCTACAACCTACGTTTTTAATAATCGTCGTTTAAACATCCCGATATGCTCGTGTCATGTTTAAAATATAAAATTTAACTATTTTTACAAGTTATAACATTTTCATAAGTTTTAGACTTTTACGTTACCGGTATGATGTTTTTCGCGTTTTTGAGACTTCGGGCTTTAGTTATATCATCTAAACAACTAGAATATACCTAATAATGCATAAAATAAACACTACCCCTCCTCTTTGGGCCTTGTGGCCGACCAACCTCTTTCCCCCACCAATAAAAATGCATGCAATACCAAAACCATTTAACTATTGTCCCTATATAAACACAAAACCACTTACTTCATTTCTAGATCTAAGAACAACCAAAAATTTTCTCCTCCTTGTTCTTCTTTCTGCTGCCGCCACCTAACCACCATCAAAACACCTTCATTTTAAATCTTTGGGAGCAAGATCAAAGGTAAAAATCATGGCACAAGATGACTAGTATGTCTCTTGTACCAAAACTCTTCAAAAATGAGGTTTTCTTGACTTTTCTTGTACATTTAAGCTTGCTTTTGTAAAAATATTTATGTGTAAATTATTTTCATAAATGAAAGCTCTTAAACCAGTAATAATGATGTACAAAAACGTTGGGTTATGCATTTTTATTTTTGCTACAAGATCTATGCAAGACAAGTGTCAAAAATTTTGGCACATCTTGTAAGTTTGTGGGTAAAAGTGCCTTTTGATCCATGAACTCACTGAGATTTTTGGATTAAAATGATGTTAAGACTTGTATAATATGATTGTGGGAGTTGATTGGGTCGTTTTTGCATGTTGGGTTATTGGTTTGACTTGATTAAGTCAAAGCTATTTTTCAAACAGCCCCTATTTTATTTTTGGGTCATATTGATTTGAGCATAAGTTGATGATAAATAAATATTTTGACATGACTCAAGAGTCTAGTTTCCAGAAATATAATTCTTTCAAAAATATGAGGTCGTTTGGTTAGTCAAAGATGCAAAATGGTGTAAAGTGTCAAAACTGCCCGAAAATATCTTTTCAACCCTTGTACTAAAATGATCATAAATCATAAACCACGATGAATATATCATTGAAACTGATATTAGAGACACTTGAATGGGTTATTTAGAGTCTCCCTTTGGCCTAACTCATACAACCTTGATTTAGACCCTTTGATCATTAATATACTTTGGTATGTCTAGATTTGGCCATTTTTGGAGTCGGGTATAAATGGTCGAGTATAAGTCCTTAATAAATTTTGGAAAAATTCATGGACACACCTAAAACATAGAATTTTGACCTGGAGAAGTAGATTAACCAGAAGCTTTGGTTAACTTGGTTAAATGAATACTTAATATGCCGGGAAATTTGGGTCAAATTGTTGTAATTGCGTTTTGTGATAAAAGTGACTTTTGGAAACTATGTTGGAATACATGCATAACAAATGAACCTTAACTTTTCGAGCTTATCGTTTTTGGATATATTTAAGTATATATTACTGCCTTAGGTTTTGCTGAATAGAAGGTTGCATAATTCAGTTTGGGATGCCTTTTTGTGTGGTTTGTTGAGATAGGTCCCTATTATCATTCACAACTTCTAAGGTGAGTTTCTCACATCCCCTCTTTTACATGTTTTAAATGTTTTGGGGTGGAAAGCATGATGTGTCGTTTTTATACTCTTACTTTTAGTTGCGGAAGTATAATTTGATCTTTTGAGCACATTTGAACGTGACTGTTTTGATCGTTCTTGGAACTTGATTGAACTTGTTGAACTTTCGGAAAACGTTGTTGACTTGAACTTGGCTTGTATGTTGTTGTATGCTTGGAACCCCACTTACTTTTAATCATTATCCATCATTGGGATTGAGCGGTAGTATTATAGAATAGCGCTATTAGGAGATTAGCCCCTCCTCACTCCCCGCACAAGGGTGCATAGTACTAAGTGTTTATGCCACACTATACAACTAGAACTTGATTGGATGTTTAGAATGGTTAGGTTGAAATACGATTAAGTAGTGCCTCGCATAAACACTATATCATACATTTATATTGATTGGATTTGTGTCATGTTACTTTAGGTAACAGGAACTGTTTTGAAAACTTGATTTATTTCTGGTACTATCAACTGTTTGGAATTGCTTTGGTTTGGACAACTGTTTTTGATACCTTGCCAATGAGTTGGCAAACTGTTATTGGACGTCTACTCTGTTATAAACTATATTTGGTGTACAAATTCTTGAGAACTCACCAACAATTTCGATAGTTGATCGTTTTTATCATGCTTTTCAGGTGACGTTCCTAAAGTGGAAACTTAGTGTGATTGCATTTGACCCTATTCAAGATGTTTATTTTCTTCCAAGTTATTGTCTTTGGGTGATCCATGTTCGGAAGAAAAACTACTATGTTGCCTTTGTACTTTTAAACTTGTACCTGAATTGTTGTAATTGGGATAACTTTCTTTTACTTTAACTCATGTATGGTGTTTTGTCTATCATCTTATGTGATGCTTGTTAATATGTTACACCTCGTGTTTCTACCTTGGTGGGGTGTGACATATAAGGTCAAGACAGATGAATTTTGCGGGCTTGCTCAAGGATTCAGGCAAGAAGAAGGAATCGATTTCGAGGAATCATTTGCACCAGTTGCTAGAATAGAGACCATCCGTATCTTCATAGCTAATGCCGCTCATACGAATATGACGATCATCCAAATGGACGTCAAAACGGCTTTCTTGAATGGCGAGCTCAAAGAAGAGGTCTACGTTTATAACAACCCACAATTTTATTCTATGTAATTATCCATCTATTAAATTAGATGCAATTTTCCTCAGTGTAATTTCCATCTATTAAATTAGATGCAACCATTTTCATGGAAAGATTTTTCCATCCATAATGTAACGTAACTTACATTACAAAAGTAAACGTGCTCTATACGCCAACACCCCCCTCCCTCCAATATACTCCTATTCGCGTCCTGCCAACATCTTATGTCAAGTTAACCTCGCGCTCATTCACTTATGCTCACAGCAAATGTTTTAATCACTTTTTACCATACTTATCTATTTAAACATACCTTTATAACTTTAATAGAACCTAATAGATGTCCTCGTTCGCTAGTTACCATGTTTATGCATCACCAAACAACCTATGTACATTCCCCCTCTTCCACATACCCTTCTTCACTCCACGGGCTATAGCACGTTTTCATTAGCATGTGCGTCACAAGCTGTTACAATGCACCATAACTTCCAGCGAAATTTCTGTTTCAAACCTCCTTTAATCAACTGTTCCAACCTCATGTTAGCCCAAGTATAATCACGCCGCACAAAGCACATAGATAATTCACTAAGCTCGGCTGCTATTCGCTCCACCTCACACACATTTGCACGCGCTTCGCGATCTTGGCCACGCTCTCCCCTCGTCTTTTCATCGGCATCGATCGTGTACACAATATACTCGTCACACGTATCCCCAGCCACCATCCTGTCTCCGCGAAATCACATTCACTTGTCCACGTACCTCTTTAAGCCACTCCCCTACTATCCCTGCTACTCAATCCACACCTTCCACACCTCTCTATCACGAAAATCTCCCACTATCATGTCATTCCGATGCTACACCCCCCGAACTAGCCCCCTCAGATCCCAAGTCCTCTGTAAACCAAGCAACCACCCTTCTTATGACACACACCATGCTAGCTCCTTTACACTACTTGTCACTACCTTGTCACCCCTATAAACTCCTCCTCCTCCATCACCACCTTTGGACTCCATGCAGACATTGTCACCTCACTTTGGTTAGTCGCGCCCCTGTCACCTCCATACTCCCTCTCCATGCTACCTCCTAGCTCTCCTTAGTCACACCTAGCTAATCTTGGCCACCACTCAAAGTCTACTTGGCCACCACTTCTTCCAAACTTGGTCCCTACTCTTCCTTTTGCACTATATATACACGAACACATACACACTTTCAAAATTTACCACAAAACTTAACACATACCTCTAAATCATGTTCTAGTCAAGCTAAGGAAGATAAGAGAGAAAGTATAAGCTATTTAGAAGCCAAGGTTAAGAAGAAAGAAGTCCTTGATTCATCTCCTAAAGTTTTTGGGTTATATTTGCTCATTTCGACCCACCCATTCAAGCTTTTGTAAGTCTTCACCTTGTTCTATAAACTCTTGTATTGTTTTAGATTATACATCAGCTCCTATACATCCTTATGATCTCATGAAATCAGCCCTTAAACCCTAAAGCTTACTCATTTGGTTTTCCTAAACCAAACGCACTCTAAAAACCCTAAAAAGCTCTTTTCGTGTATCTAACAAGCTATAAGCCATAAGCTGTTATAATAAGCTATTTCAATAAGCTCATTTGTCATTTCTATAAGCTTGAAAACTAATCTTAAAACCTTAAACCCATCGGGTTAATCTTTTTAAACCAAACGAACCCGTTTTGGATTTTTAAGCTCACAAGCTCTTTTCATAAGCTATAAGCTCATAAAAGTTACTTATTTTAGCTTATAGTAATAAGCTATAACCTGCAAAATTGATTTCTAAATCAAAAATATCAATATTATGGTTTTTGGACTTAATTCGCAAATGGTTTCATGCAAAGGGGTATATATTGTAAATTCTTGAAACATATAACTAGAGGGGCTGAAAATGTAATTATCCTAAAGTTAAACTTCAGGGGTTGTTTTGTCATACTTGAAAGTTAAAGGTTTAATGTTTTAAAAATATAATTAAAGGGTTAATTTTGTAAATATATATATCAAGGGTATATATTGTCATTTTCGTATTCTTAAAGGTATAAAATGTAATATTTTTATATTAATTATAAAAATATATTTAAATATTATAAAACTCAATTTTATTAAAACCCGACACAATTATCGTTATCATTCATCGATCGAAATGTTATAAATCAATTATGTTATATATTTAGCATAATTTATCATTCACTAGCTTTTGAAGAAATCTAAAATAATAAAATCTTATCATTTAATTTATAACGTATCACGTTACTAGGGAGTTTCATGTGAGGGGATTTCATTTGGGTAGACGTTTTGACGAGTTGATGGATTTACGATTTAAAGTGTCCTAGCTCCTCAAACGTTTACTACATGACCTCTGGATTATGATAGCCCAAACAGTGATACATTATTTTCAAAAGTTATCAAACCAAAAACAGTTAAACTTTATGAAATAAAGTTTGTAATATCAACAATCAAACTAAGACTTGACATATTACCCCAGGTTGCGTGATGAGGCTGTTTACTCTCATTTGAATTAAATTTCAAATCAATCAACTACCTTGATAAGGTGAGTTCATAGTCCCACCTTTACATGTTTTCTAAATCCCGTAGGGAGATACATGCTATAAACCATGAATACAAGTGTTTTACAACTGTATACTATCTTGATATATTATTGCCTAAGTTTGCTTTCACTGCCAATATTTCTTAATCATGAACCATTAGTCACTTGCGAGTGAACGTGAATATTGTGGATAGATCTATTGGGGGTGACGACTCCCGTTGGTGTACCCATACATAGGGTAACCAAACGCACTATATTTGAGAACAAAGGATAACTTTGGCAAGTTACCTTTCCTTAAGGACAGTTGTTCCTTCAAGTCGTTAAATTGACTTCGGATGTTAATGTTTGGTTGCATGAGCTTAGGGCAATAATACTGTTTACCATGATAATTGTATTTGTTGCAATTATTACTATTACCTTGACTTGTATTCGATTATTACATTTCAAACACTGTGAATTTCACTCAACCGTTGTGTTGACCCTTTTAGCATGTTTATCTCAAGTAATTGAGCAATCTATGACACGAAGTGGCATTGGACATGAGGACGTCCAAACTCGTTATCATTCAAACATTATGTTTTCATATGTATTTTGGGACCTCCTGTTTGTAAAACTCTAAAATAATATTGAATGATAACTAAATTTTCCAAAACGTCTCTTTTAAGTTGTTTTCTATGATTATGACTATTGATATATGAAGTAATACACTAAATTAGCTTCCGTTGCTATATGTCAAATAAGGGGGTGTTACACAATTCCTTCGTTAAGTGATCAGCTAAGTTTTGTTGACACCTCACAAACTCTATAGATACCACCCCATTCATGATAAGCTCATGAATCATGCTATGCCTAACATCTAAGTTTCTAGACTTCCCATTGTACATTTGGCTATAAGCCTTTTCCAATGTAGCAGCTACATATCACAACGGATAAATATAGGTGCTATATGTTTGGACCACAACGAAATCTCAAGGATCATGTTTCTCAACCATTTAGCTTCTTTACTAGCAGCTACTAGAGCCACAAATTTAGATTCCATTGTTTTCTTGGATGCCCAAGAACGTGCACCTCCACCAAGCAAGAACACCCAACCAATGGTAGACGAATTGTCTTCAGTATTGCTGATCCAGCTTGTATTAGTGTATCCTTCTAAGACTGAAGGATAGTTAGTATATGTCAAACTATAATCCATAGTTTTCTTCAAATACTTCAGTACCCTCTGAATTGCTTGCCATGATTACTAGGATTACAAGTGTACCTACTCAATTTACCCACTGCAAAAGCAATATCAGGCCTTGTACAAGTCATGGCATACATCAGGCAGCCAATCACCCTAGAATACTCAAGTTGAGATACCGCATGCCCATATCAGCTTTTCTCTTGTATTAATAGGAGTACTCACTCGAGTACAATCAAAGTAATTGAATTTCTTTAGAACCTTCTCAATATAATGAGACTGAGAAATGGTATCCCATTACTTTCATGTTTGATCCTAATGACAAGGATAACATCAGCCTCCCCTATATCCTTCATGGAGAACCTTGACGACAAGAATTCCTTTGTCAGTTAAACCTGAACTTGGTCAGTGCCAAAGATGAGCATGTCATCAACATATAAACAAATAATGACTCTTTTACCAGATTCATCAAATTTGCTATATACACATTTGTCAGCTTGGTTAAGTAAATAACAACTCGACAAAACCACTTCATCAAACTCTTGATGCCATTGCTTAGGTGTCTGCTTCAGTCCATATAAGGACTTAAGCAGTTTACACACCTTGTTTTCATTGCCAAGCATGATGAAACCCTGAGGTTGGTTCATATAAACCTTCTTATCTAATTCACCATTGTCTTCACATCCATCTGATGAATAATCTGATTCTGAATTGATGCCAAATCTATCAGCAGTCTTATGGTACTTATACGTGCCACTAGAGCATAAGTATCAAAGTAGTCTATCCCTAACTTTTGTCTAAAGCCCAGAATGACTAGTCTAGCCTTGAACTTTTCAATAGTTCCATCTACCTTTAGTTGTCTTTTGAAGATCCATTTGCAACCAAGAAGTTTGCAACCTGGAACACCCAAGTGTTGTTGCCCATGGAGAAAAACGTATTAAAACGGGCGAAAACGTATAAAAACGGACGGAAACGTAAAAAAAAGTTATAAAAACGGAGAAAACATATGAAAACATATATAAACATTTAAATACGTATAAAAACGTTCAGAAACGTATAAAAGTCGAAGAAAAAGTATAAAAATGGTTGAAAACGTATAAAAATGGATGAAAACGTAGAAAAAACAAATGAAAACGTATATAAACGTATTAGACTTTTTTTCATGTTATTTGATGTTAAATTTTACTTTTTAAATTCTTTAGTTTCTCGTATTAGACTCTCTTTTTTGTTATATAATTTAGTTGGTTAGTTATAATATTTGTTTTTGTGTTTCGAATATGTCTTTATAATATTACAAAAGTGGATAGAGAATCGAGATTATAAAACATGTTTTCTAGTTTTGCAAAATGAAAAACACAAACGCATGTTTTCTCTAACTAAACGCGTTTTCTAAATTTTCAATTATTTTGTGGAGATAGAAATCCGTTCTTTTTTTCTACAATACAAGAAATAAGAAATGAAGGAAAATTTTCTCTAAATAAACGCAACCTAATCTTCCCCATCTTTAATCCACATAATTTTTTTGTTTTTTATTTGCGGTGGATTTTTCATAAGGTTCAGTCAAAAGAGATGGGTGGTTGTGTGTTTTTGTGTGTGTATCCTGCAATGGAAAAAGAACACATGTGGAGAGATGACTGGGAAGGTGGGTGGGATGAAACACATCTATCACCGAGAAGAAAGAACACGCAATTTAAATATTTTTAATGTTTTGTAACGGAGAAAACAAATAGGTGTTTTGTTATCAATTGATAAAGTGAGAGAAGAGAGACACGTACCCAGGTTACATATGTTTGATAATATAATCAATGTTCATAAGGGATAAACAAATATTAAAGAATTGCATGGTTCATCCATGTGGTTTAGGCTAGATCCCTATGGTCGTCCTTGATCTTTTTTTTTGCCCCGTTCATCCTTAAAAACAAACTATGCAACACCATCCATCCCTATCTCTATTACAGGTTATATTTGATGAGAAGAAGCTTGGAAATTCTTAGGAAGTTTCATTGGATGATTCTTGGAGGACGATTTAACCAGTTATCGCAAGTTTCTTCTCTATTATTGAGCAAACCATGGGAGTACTAGTTTCTTTTCCTTGTTCTCTTTATCCCTTTAATTCGTTCTAACGGGTACTTTCTATAGAACATTAGGACATGTTCAACTTAAGTGAATGGGAAAAAATAAGCCTTAGAAACTTTTCCTTTCATTTTCCATTTGCTTTGTCCTTAAAATAATGGGTAATATATAAACATAGCATAAGAGGCGATTTGACCCAAATTTAAAAAAATTTATGACACATACCGACAAAAACCAAGTATTAAGAGCGTCTCATGGATAGGAATATAAATAACAAGCAACAAAACCCCTCAAAATTCCACCCCTAAATGTGAGGTTCACCCTTAGATGTTATACCTTTAGCTTGTTCGAGTTAAGGAGTGAGCAATCATGTGTGTCTATTCCGTCATTACAGATGTGTATGCGTGGTTTTGTCGCCTTTTCTGGAACATTGGTATTGGTTACTTTAGGATTATGAGAGTGTACCGGTAGTATATTAAATTCTAGAACTTGTTTTTGTGATGCATCCCGAGACCGCATAGTAAGTATTAGGATTTGCTTGATAAGAGGCATTAGGATTAACCCATGTTTTAAACTTGTAATTGTTATGATGGTCACACCGATCATATAACTATCCCACACCCTTGCCATGCACTCATTTTTAGTGCAGGATACCCCTAGTATAACCCTCCGAGCCTATCTTTTTTCATGGTTCTCGTAATTTTCTGGTTAAGCCGGACTATTAATGAAGAGCATTGTCACCCTTAAACCAATCGTTACACCTAAATAGCCTTAGCCCACCTTGTATGTACTCGCTTTTAGTACATTATTGTGTTTAACCCAAGTTAATTATTTGAGTACACGGTTGCTAAGTCCTTATCCTTGTAGCTACTGTTTTGGGACGATTGGGATTCATGGTAGTATTTATTTCGCGAAAGAATGGGGAAGAAAAGTTAAGTCAATACCCCACGTTTGTTAGATGATCTCCATGTTATTTTGATCCACCTCAAATCGGGTCATTAGTTAGATTGTAAATATCGAGCATGTAAAAGCTCAAGTGTAGGGTAACGTGTTATAAACCCTAGAGTTTTGATGTATTAGTTATTAAAAAAAATAGAAAGAAAAAGAGAGAGATGATGTAGAGTTCGTAATATCTTCTCCAGTCGGCTTAGCAACCAACCAAAGTGTATGCGTGTAAATAATTAGCAACCCTTCCCACTCCAAATTAAACCCCAAATGTTATCCCATCCATTTCTGTTTCCATTATATGTTAACTTAAACCTACACCCCACAACCCTTTAAAAGACCTCTTAGATAGTAATGAATAATGCCTTTCCCCCCCCCGACCCCCCACCCCGTCCCTCGCCCGCCCCCGCCCCTACGCACCTAGCGTTGGAGGTTTGATCCTTTACCAAGCCTATGGAAATTTATATGCTATGACAGGTAAAAGCAGTTGTGTTTGCCTTTAAGATTTGGAGACATTATCTGTATGGGACAAAGAGTGTCATCTATACGGATCATAAGAGTATTTAGCATATCTTTAGTTAGAAAGAGTTGAATATGGATAGAGTTGTTTAGTGATTATGACTGTAAGATTCGCTACCATCCTAGTAAGGCGAATGTGGTGGCTGATGCCCTAAGTAGGAAGGAAAGAGTAAAACCCAAGAGAGTTAGAGCTATGAATATGAGCTTCAGTCGAGTATCAAGGATAGGATACTAGCGGCTCAAAAGGAGGTTGTGGATGAGTCTGCAGGATTATAGAAAGGCTTGGATGAGATGATAAAACAAAGAAGTGATAGGACTTTGTACTACCTGGATCAAATATGGGTGCCTTTGAAGAGTGATGTGAGAACCCTGATAATGGACGAAGCCCATAAGTCTATGTACTATGTACACCCAGGAGCTGATAAGATGTATTATGACCTTAGAGATAGGTATTGGTGGCCGGGTATGAAGAAGGACATAGCTATGTATGTTAGTAAGTGTTTGACTTATTTGAAGGTTAAGGCTAAGCATCAAAGGCCATCTGGCTTGCTCCAACAACCTGAGATTTCCGAATGGAAATGGGAAGGAATAGCTATGAATTTTGTAACTAAGTTTCCTAGGACTAGTAGTGGACATGACACAATCTAGGTCATTATGGACCGATTGACTAAGTCTGCTCATTTTCTACATATGCGTGAGGATTATAAGATGTATAGATTGGCTAGATTATATTTGAATGAGATAGTTGCTAGACATGGTGTGCCGATCTCGATCATATCGGATTGTGATAGTCATTTCACATCAAGATTTTGGCAGTCAATGCAAGAGGCATTAAGGACTCGGTTAGACATGAGTACGGCTTACCACCCTCAGACCGATGGTCAGAGTGAGCGTACTATTCAAACTTTGGAAGACATGCTTAGAGCGTGCGTCTTGGACTTCGGAGGAAGTTAGGATGTTCATCTTCTGTTGGTTGAGTTTTCGTATAACAATAGTTATCATTCTAGTGTGAGATGTACTCCGTTTGAGGCATTGTATGATAGAAAGTGTCGTTCACCAATTATGTGGGCTGGGGTTAGAGAAGGTCAGTTGATATGACCTGAGTTAGTGCAAGAGACTACTGAGAAGATCTCGCAGATTAAGGATAGACTTAAGGTTGCGCGTGATCGTCAGAAAAGTTATGCTGATAAGAGGAGGAAGCCTCTAGAGTTTAGTGTAGGTGACTATGTCTTGCTCAAAGTGTCGCCTTGGAAAGGTGTGGTACGCTTTGGGAAGAAAGGGAAACTAGCACCTAGATTTGTTGGACCTTTTGAGATTATTGAAAAGGTAGGCCCTGTGGCCTATCGGTTAGATTTGCCTGAGGAATTGAATGGTGTTCATGACACGTTCCACGTGTCGAACCTTAAGAAGTGTTTGGCTGATCCAACACTGCAAGTGCCTTTGGATGAGATTCGAGTTGATGCTAAGTTGAATTTTGTGGAAGAGCCTGTGGAAATTTTGGAAAGAGAGTTTAAGAAGTTGAAGCGTAGTAGGATTGCCATCGTCAAGGTTCGGTGGAATTCGAAACGTGGTCCTGAATTCACGTGGGAACGTGAGGATCAGATGAAATTGAAGTATCCACATTTGTTTAGTGATGTTAGTAGTTGAATTTCAGGGTCGAAATTATTTTAAGGGGGTAGAATGTAACCCTTGCCCTTTTTGTGTTTTGAATATTTCATTTTTAGTCCTTTGACTATTTGACATTTGTTAGTTTATTCAGATATTATACCGTGTTGACGGTGGTGATTTTATAAGAATTATGGTAATTTATGGTTTATTGTGAATAATAGTCCTTTTTGGATGTTATTATTGTGTTGTTTGCATTCCGGATGATTGACCCGTGAATTTTGAGAAATGCCGAAAAACGAGTCCCGACACGTCCGTTAATGTCCAGAAGAGATTTTGGAGAGTATGTGGTGTAAATATATCGTGTAAATACTCTAGGTTATTGGAAAAGAATTTTTAAAGTGAATAAAAATACTAATTAACTTTGGAAATAATTTACGATCGAGTTTTACGTGTTTTAAATGACCCGACACAAGAAAGGAAGGAAATGAACCCCCTAGGATTCCTAGGTGTGGGTTCAAGTCTCATAGGAGACAAGGATGCCATTTTTTTGCGGAATGTTGTCTAGCATTGTACACATATATTCTATTTTACAACCAACATCTTCATTCATTCATCTCATTTTTTAAAAACACACACACATAAGTGTGTGTGTGTGCGTCCGAAATAAGCCACCAAACAAACACCATAAATTTCTAACTTTGATCAAGAACGTGATATTCCGGGTTGATACGAGTATTTGGGTATTAATTTAAACAACGTTTGGGTTTTCCGGTTCATGTCGAAATCTATATTTTGAAGACTTTTCTTGTAAGTTCCTAAATTTAAATTTCGTTTGTCCTTTTGGGTTTATATTGATGCATAGATGTTAGTTGTACAAGTTGATCGTCGTAAAATCAATTTTTGGAAACGAAACGAATGTAAAAGGGGTGTTTGGTTGCGTCGAATAAGAGAAGAAACAAAGACGGTTTCGTAGTTTTGATATTGTGGCCGTGATGGTTATTGCTAGATAGCTTATTTTGTATAGTGGCTTGTATAGCTTATTTTGTAGGCTTTTCGTGGCTTATTTTGAGCTCGGCTTATTTAAGAAAACACAAGGGATGTGTTTTTGATTATTTTCTTTATATTGTGTATGTTCGCGGACTATTTTTGTGGCTTACGGTGTTAACCAAATATATATTGTAGCTTATTAAGCTTATTTCAGCTTATGG
>BQNB010138859.1:0-17642 GCA_026074375.1 Tanacetum coccineum
TCATAATATCTTTTTTCTTATTCTCTCTCAACTCTCTCTCATCTCTCTCTCTTCTCTCTCACTCTAACTCTTTGCTCTCTTTCTCTTTTCTGATTTCGATTTGTGTTGTGATTTTATGAAGTGAAGAGTAAATCGGAACCTACAACAACATAGCCGATATCCTAACCAAACCCCTCAAACGTGAATCCTTCAACCTTCTTAGACTAGGTCTCGGCCTCATGGAACCTAACACCTAAAGGTAGATACCTAAACCCTCTTCTTTCTCTCTGAGTCTAGAAATCTTTTTACTAAATAAACGCTCGAGAATTTCTTCAATATACTATATATATCTCTACATTATATATAACATGAGGTATTTGACAATTTTATGCCACATCATAACGCCATGTCATCATGGATGCCATGTCATCATGGATGCCATGTCATCATGGATGCCATGTCATCACAATTTATTTTTTTATATTTTTATTTTTGGTACTATTTATCATATATTTTGGATTTTTTTTAGAAATTTCAGATTTTTTTGGATTTTTATAATATTTATTAAAAATTTCAAATTTTTAATAAAACTTGTGTCTATTGCAAGATTTGAACCTGGGTCTATGGGTTCACAAACAAGCACCTCAACCAATGGAGCAAGCCCATAAGTTGTGATATACAATGAAAATCAAATATGTTATGCTTTTAGAAAAAATACCAGTTAAATATGGAAAATATATTGATAATTGTACATATACATGTTTCTTAAGATGAATAAAAAAACCATAATCTAAAATCTCTCAAAAACCCTAACGTTGGTTTTTTTTCTTTGCAGGTTATGAATCAAAAAGCCTAATGTTGTTTCCTTTTTTCCAAGTTATGAATCATATATTATATAAAGGTAATAATGTTTTCTTTGATTGTACATAGAATTGCTTGCAATGGTATTAATACATGTGGTTTTGTTTTTATAGGTTATTTATACATTTTCCATGAAAGCGATTCTCGGTTCTTCATGCAAAACAACCTGTGCGGTTGTAGTTAGTTAGTTAGCGTAATGATGTCACAACATCCAAAAAAACTCATCACTGATACTGGAGACAATGAATTCCTTCATCCACAATTGCAGTCCATACGAACGAAGAAATTTTGAACCAAATCCCGCTCCGGTTACCTGATATCGCATTTCATCTCTTCAGATCAGTATCCAAAAGGTGGCAGTTTTCGCCTAGCTACTTATGGTTGGGTCGATTTTAGTAATGTTCTATCCTAACAGGTTGAAAGTCACCCATAGTATAATTTTAATGTATACAGCAAAATCATTTATATACAAGTTAGATTATTGTTGTAGTGATATGGTTTCTGTATACCAACATAATTTAACACAATTTTCATTTTTTTAAAATTAGACAACAAATCATTTAGGTGAACCCAGACCGAATAAAGTAACATGTTTTTCTCCATTACCCAACCCACCGATTTGGTATTATAGTTTGAGCCTAAAGTGCTTGACATGCCTGAGCTTGTCCTAAGGTATGTTGCATTGTTTTTGTTTTAGGGCCTTGGCCTATACTACGTGGACAGTGAAGGATGACGGCTAAAGGGTACCAAGTTTTCTGTTGGATATGGTTCACCATATGCATATGGTGTATTGGATAGCGGGTGAGCACTTCCATCTCTGATCTACACTCATTAGCAATATAATTTGTTCTTATGATATTTTTTCAAGGCCTAAATATCCTAGACTTCCTTTTCAAAGATCTTGTGAAAATTACAACATGTTCCTTTCTAATATGTTTATGAATACAATATCTTCTCATTGCCATCATGATAAGGAACATAGTAGCAGTGATTTATGTGTTGTTTGATGCTAATATATAAGCCATTTGGTTAATTATTAATTCTTTTATTAAAAGTGTGCATGAACTATACAATTTTAATGTGATGGAAGATCTTTATGAACATCCCTATATAATGAGTTATTGTGTTGATTTTATCGGAACAGATAATTTGTTCTTTTTTGACAATTAAAATTGATTCATATTGCTCGGGTGTAAACACGGGCCTCCAAAAGGATGGACCAACCTATCAAGCGATGATGTTGAGGAACTTCACTACTCTTACTACCCTGTTGAACCCGCCACTGTTATGCTTAGTTATTGATGCTTTGTATTAAACATGACTCCAGATTGGCCCTTTAGAGGCATTAGTACCGTTTAAAAAATGAGAAAACAACAATTGTGCTTAAGTGGAATCGCGCAAGTTTGTTATTTCTACCCGACCTGGCCTGTTTCACCTAGATGTACTTGTTTCAACCAGAACATCTTTTGACTCATTACCCAACGTTTGAGCCTTCCATCTTGTCACCTCTTAGTTATGCTATCTTTCTAATTGGTACTTGATTTTGGGTACGGGTTTATATGGTCTTCTACTTGGAGATTGCAGGCATGAACATGGGACTTTTTATCCCCTTGGTAACAATAGTTCGTACTTGATGATGGGCGAGAGTCCAGGTTTAGGATATAACACAAATGTTCCATAGGAGAATGGTGAATGTGGTGATGCAGGTTATGTTGCAGCTATGGATCATGAAACTGATCTCTCTAGTGCATAAGATTCAAACCAACATAATTCTATATCAGCTGGATATTTATGCATGGTCATTCATGCTACTAACTATCAATGAATTATTCCAATTGAGCTCTAAATCAGCAGTTTAAACAATGAAAACACCACAATACTATGATCACCTTTGCTTCTGCGATATAGGTACAACTAATCAACACAATATAGAAGATAAGTTTTGTATTTTTTGTTTTATTTTATCTATAATCGTTACCAGTTTCAGATTCATTCAATTGGTAGGATTCATCCACCAAGGTTCAATTTTGTTCTTGATTTTGCTACAATTGATCAAAGTAAGATATTTTTAGTAATCTTTAGTTTGTGTATTTAAAGTACATAGATTCAATTTAATTTGCTCATGCTTTATTCCATGCTTTGTTTATAATTTTTGCATAATAGATTCAATTTAAAAGTAAGTGTAACGAGAATAGTAGAACCTCGAAAGGCGCAGACGAAATAAGCCTCAAAATGTTAAAAAGGCGTGGCAAAAGGACTTAAACGAGAATGATCAGGAACATTAAAAGTAATGTAGTACTTGAGGTTGAATATGCAATATATAATCAAATTAGCCATACTTGAAATGCTATTTTGGTATGTCTAAACTAATTTGCTTTTCGACTTCTTATTTTGTAAGAACGACCGGTTGGTGCACTTGCAAATTTGGCTCACCCTGAATTATACGAGAATATAGGCATCAAGCCTCCAAAAGGAGTCATACTGTACGGAGAGTCTGGAACAGGAAAGACATTGCTTGTAAAGGTATGCATTTTAAATGTTTCTTTATGCTGAAATAAAAAATTTAGCTGTTTCTTGCTAAGATTGTCATGAGTTATGACATGTTATGGAGTAGCTTTATGTTATATCAGTTGATTCAACTACTATTATAAGGTGAGCAATTAATTGGTAAGGTCTATCAAGTACATCTCTTAATGAATAGTTACACAAAAAAATAGGAAATATATGTATACTCACCTCAGGTTAACTTGACATATATAAACAAATCTATTCAGTTTGATATTTAATGAATGATATTTAATGAAGTTGAGCTTCTAGCAATATCTCAAATAGCATCATGCATGATCTTATACATTCCTTTGACGTGATACTATATGCAGGTATGATGCTCACTCTGGTGGTGAACATGAAATTCAAAGAACTATGATGGAACTGTTATATCAATTGGATGGTTTTGATTCAAGAAGTGATGTTAAAGTAATACTTGCTACTAATAAAATCAAAAGTCTTGACGCATCATTGCTTTGACCTTGTCTTATAGATAGGAAGATAGAATTTCCACTTCGTGATATCAAAACAAGGAGGCGTATATTCCAGGTACAGTGTCATGACTTTAACCTGTTCAGATATGTAATTGTAGCTATTAGTCTTAATCTAATATGATCACTATTCAAAGTTGAGTATCTTGGTGACCTATCACCATTATATTATAGGTCTAGATTGACCCGTGAGTATTATCTCCACTTGCCAATGACATCATTCCTTCTGTTATTAAGATATATCAATAGTGGCAACTTAATGTAGATTTATCTATAATTAAGAAGGATTAGTTGGTCTTTGATAAGGGTTAGGCAAACCCAAACACTTTTAACAGTTCTATGTATGAATATATAGAAAACTGTTTATAGCAAAAGTTATGTTAAATATGAGCACATTTAAAATGCAATTAGACCCGAAATTAGATGAATTTGTTAAAAATGTGATCAAATACTAATCAAGGGTTTTAGGTTAGATACGATTAGAAAAGTCATCTGTTTTATTCAAACAAAGTAGATAAGATGGAAAAATAAGCAATCCCAAACACCCTCTTATCTCTTATCATGATATTTTTTACTATACCACTACTCTAATACCTGTCATTTATACACAGGTAGAAGAAGGTGATGTTGTTCATTTGAAGTACTTAGCAGCCTATAGTCGCTTAACCTTTTAGAATAGGGTTTTACAATTAACTTACTTGATCACATTAGATACATATGAAAGAAGTAACTACCCACACCATAAACAGAAAAGTCATGATATAATAATAGCAGATAAGGTATTAGTTCTACATCAATATTTTATTTCCTTAACCTGATCGATCTTATATTGTCGATGCAGTTAGGTGGTCCCTTTAGAGAGTGAATTTAGGTAGAAAATCCGCGAGTTTTAATGCAGCCAATGGCAATGCTATCCCACCACCAACATCTTCCCTCAACGACCTCGTGACGACATTCTAAGCCATGGGTCTCACAGCTGATGACATGGTGGCACTACCTGGTGGACACACAATTGGACAAGCAAGGTGCACAAGCTTCAGACCACATGCTTACAATGACACCAATGTAGACCCTTTATTTGCCTCATTACGACAAACTATCCTGTCCCAAATGGGTTGGGTGACAACAATCTTTCACCACTTGATGCTAGGACCTCTAATCATTTCGATAATAATTATTATAACAACTTGCTCATCAACACGGGTTTGCTCCATTCAGACATCCAGTTTCATAGTGGTAGTTTTACTGATCGGTTGGTGGAAGAATATTGTAGAAATCCGATTTCAATGTTGATTTTGCGGCTGCTATGATCAAGATGGGTGATATTAGTCCACTTACGGGTGATGATTGCGAGATCAGGCGTAACTGTAGGGTTCCTAGCTGATTAGAAGATGTTGTTTGCAGTTTATTGTTGTTGTTTATTGTGTTTTGAAGTCTTAGATTATCAATTTCAGTGTCTGTATGGACTAAAGCTAATTCTTAGCAGATTATTTAAAGATTAAGTGATGGTATTGCAAGTGAGTATGTAGTAGCCTTTTATCAGCATTGATTATGATTATCTAATTATTCACGTGTTGTGTTTACAATTTTAGTGTCTGTTGTGTTTACAAGTGTCTATATGATATCGTTTATTTGTTGAACCGGTTCATTTTGTGAAAACTTAATTACATGATTATCTTAAAAAAACAAATTCAAAAAAAATAACAACAGATGCACCTTCATTCTTTAAAACATTATTAAAAAAACAATTACATAAACAAAATGATTTAAAAAATATTTCTATAATAACGAAATTAAAAAATATATATTTAACCAAAAATAAAAATGAAAACAATACTCACAAGTCATACCCGCCCAATGGGCGGGTTTTGCAACTAGTATATATATATATTTTTCTCCTATCATTTTTATCAAATAAAACCCGAACGTAGTTTTAATCTCAGAAATTTGCATTGTTTAATACAAAAATAAAAACGTTTTTTTTCATTTGTCTTTTGAACGTTCATAAAGAAACACATGGTCAATATGGCGTTTCAAACACGTTCAATTGAAGCTACATTAAAATAATGAGACTTTAGGTTATCTCAAATATATCTATCTTTTTTTTGTCGAGATAACTGCACCTCCAACATCATATATTACAAATTTTTTTCTCAGATAACCGGTTCCCTTGGCTTTTAAAGCCGGTTCTATCAGAACTAACAGAACTGGCAACACTAACTGCAGTACATTTAAATTCAAATTTCAAATCTTTACCACAACAAATCCCCTTCAAATCAAGCCTATCAGTCCTAGGGGTTTAGAAGTTGACTTTAGGTAAATCCAATAATTAGATCTTCTCCAACATATCAAGCAATACATTAAACTCTAAATTTTTTCTATAAAAGCTTATTCCAAACACTAGTTGTCATGTCAAAAAGAACTTGAAAAATGCCTAAAGAAAATAAGCTTAACCTTAAGCGCACCGCTAGGATTAATGTTCGTCCGTGTTGCTTCTCTAACCCTCGACCGGTGTCCCCTCCTTATCATCCTCTCTCACCACCCACTGATTATCAATCAGCTCCTCCATCAAGTCTGAATGCTTCACCACCACTTTCCCCTATATTATCTTCGGGAATCATACCAAACTCAATCCTACTTACTCCAAAGACAATACCACTACCCTTGACTTCTCCTCCACCGGCTCCAACCCAACCATCCAAACATTCCTTACCACTAGCCATAAGCTTAAATCCCTCCGAACTCTTGTTTTCCACTCCTCCTACCTCCCCCCCCAAACGCTCTTTGACATACTAGAAGACCTTCCATCCACAACAACAAACCCCCCACAACCTGAGTTTGTGATTGTGTGTGTGTTGTGTTGAAGGGGTTTTGTTTTGTGTGTTTGTTGGTAGTGTGGAGGTATTTTTAGAATGTGGTGTGTTGGGAGTGTGTGTGTTTTTTTTGAGAGATCTAGATGTGGTTACAGGTTTGTGGTGTGGGTTATCTTTTTATATTGTATTTTTTTGTGTTGTTGGTTGTATTTGGTTTTTGTATATCAATTTGACATTGGAAAATACAGAGAAGAGATAGGATATGAATTGGGTTAATTAGTTATGGTGGAATTGTAGAGTTTAAGATGAGTGTAGATATGTGTGACATTGGATAATAAGTGTGTGTGTGTTTGGAGAAATTGTTGAAAATTGTTGTGAATTTGTTTTTAATGTGGAGTTGAGTGGTGAGGGTGTTGGGGAGTTGTTTTTTTGGAGAGTGGATGTGTTTGTGTGTGTGTTTGTGAGTGAGAAGTTGTTGTATTTTGATGTATTGTGTGTGTGTTATGGGTTGGGTGTTGAGTGGTGTGATATGGTGTCATTAATTAGATGATGTGTGGGGTTATTTTAGTGTTTTGTTGTTGTTTGGATATTTTTTATATAGTATTTATTATTTTTTTTTTTGTGGGGAGATTGAGAGTGTGTGTTTGTTTATGTTTTTTGAGTTGGTTTTATGAGTCTTTGTGTGTTGTTTTTTTTGTGTTGTTAGGGTTTTATGACAGTGGAGTTGTTTTGTATTTTAGTGAGTTGTGTTTGTTAGGTTGATTGGTGTGTGTTATATATATATCTGTGGAGTGTTTTTATGAATTTTGTTTATAAAGTAGTTTTATTATTTATTAGTTTAATATTTTGTTTTTTTTTTTAGTTAGAGTTTTTGGTTTGGTGTGTGTGTTTTGTATGTTGTAATTTTTTGATTTAATTTTTGTAGTGAATTTTGTTTTTGTGTGTTGGTTGTGTGGGATTTTGGATTTAGGTTTGTATGTGAGTTTGTTTGATTATTAGGGTGTGTTGTGAAGATGTAGGTGGGGTTTTTTTGTTTATTATATGTATGACTATATCTCTTCTGGAGTGAGAGGTATAGGTGTGATATTAGCGAGTGTGTGTTTGTGAGAGTGGGGAGTATCGTAGATAGATCTATTCTTTAGATGGAAGAGAGGTTAAAAAATTTGATGTATTATTATAATTAATATATAAAGTTTTTGTTATGCTGACTGGTATTAAATGTTTATAATAGATTTTAAAATATTTGTTTTTTATGAGAGTGTGTGTGATAAGAGTTTAACAATTTGTTTAATTAATGTTTTGAGCGTGAGTGTTGAGGAATATGTATTTATTGTTTTGATGAAGAGAGTATTTATAGATGTGTATATATTATTTTTTATAGTAAGGTGGGTATATCTTTTTTTTGAGAGAGAGGTGTGAGAGAGTGTGTATATTTTATATATTATATTTTTTATGTTATAGTGTGTTGGGTGATTTTTGTTGGGGGTTTATTAAAGTTTTTTTCAAAGTTATTGAGACACGAATTTTTTCACTACAAAAATGTTAATGCGAGCGTATAATTTGAGTTAAAATTTAGTTATATATTTGTGCCAGAGAGTAGAGAAAAAGCAATTTAGATTAAATATTATGTTTTTTTGAGTGAGTGAGTGAGTCTACTTTTATATAAATGGGTATACACAGTTCGAGCGTGTACACATTAACACACTATTTCAACTGATAACGTATGAATATAAGGTGTGGTGAGAGCGTTATTGGTGAGAAGCTGATTTTAGTGAGGAAGTTATTTTCTACAGTTCTATATCATACAATGATAAATAATTCTTGAGCTGAAGAAGTGTGATGTTGTGAGTGTGATGAAGTGATGTATAAAATTATTTATTTTTATATTTTATAGTGATATTTTATTATTATATTTATTAGAAAACAGAAGTAATATTATTTATGAGAGCGATCACGAGTTTTTTTATTCCTTTAATTTCCTTTATATTATTTTTTAATTATGAATCATTATCCATAATAATTCTCATCTAATCCTAATCTTAAATAATTAATACTTCACAATCTACAGCTTAATTAAAAACTCGGCATATAACAACAACGTAAGCCACTAACCTCAATAAATGATGCCCTTATGGACATAACGCAACGAAAGTGGTGCCGTATACAATAACCTAGTAGTGTTTTGGCATGGTTTTTTAACTTAAGTTTGATAGTCTCCTTTAATGTCACACAAATCATAAACGACATCGAGGCGTATTCATAAGTCAGAGTGAGAGCTTTGGTTTCTCCCATAGTGGCTTGTTGACATGCTTCCCCGGTAGAAGACTCATCGGCAACGGTCCATGGAGATAGCAGGCCGTTAATTTCTTAGTTACGACCCAAGATAACAAACAACATCCCATTAAAGTACACAACTCCGCTAGTGCATTACGATCAACGGTAATTGCCATGCATGGTCGAGTCAGCATAAACTAACAGTTTCTACACTTTTTCCGGTTCCTTTCGTATACCAAAAAAACCTAAAATGTGTATGTTCCTCTAACATACCTAAATATACACATAACGGCTTCTAAGATGGGTATTCTTAGAAATTTTCATGAAACTAGCACATAAGCAAGACACTAAACATAAATATCGGGGCCTACTTTCGGTTAAATAAATAAACTACCAATCATGACCTTATATTTAAAGCTATCCACTGGAGTCGGCTTCAATCGTCCTTAGTGAAATTCATACACCGTTTACTATCGGCTCCTTTGGTTGGTTTTGAGAATCTCCTACCGCAAACTTCTTTAACATCCTCCTGATGTACATTGTCTGATTGAAAAATATTCCGACCTTACCCATTTGGTTTTAGGTATTGAAGACCCAAGAAGAAGTTCAACTCCCCCATCATACTCATCTCAAACTCGTCATGCATGATTTTTGCAAAATCATCACACAAGTTTTGACTCGTGGAACCAAATATAATGTCGTCGACATATATATGAACAATGATAAGAGCACTTTGATTTCTTAGTAAAAAGTATATATTGAGCCATATCCCATTGAATTACTCGGTTTTATCAACAAATGCTTTAAGTTTATCAATATCAAGCCATAGGATCATATCCTTAAAGACCAATACAAATCCAATAAATATAAGTATATAAACAAAATTTGGTAATGTGAAAATCGATAAACCCCAGAGGTTGAGCAACGTAAACCACCATCGTATATAAAAACGTTTAGAAAATCACTTTTTTACATCCATTTCGGACTTTAAAAGTTTACCGAAAGAAAAAGCCATTAAGTATTTTGGTACGATCGTTTGGGAGAGGGAGGAGTAAAACCGAATACTTATTAGGTTTTTAGGGATATTTAGAACGTGTAGAATGAGCTAGGGAATGGGAGTATTTATACACCCTCAATCCTAATACTTGTACAACAAATAAAGCCTCTTTCTTTTCTTTTTATCCCTTTCCTAAATCGATACAAACACATCCTCTCATAACCATGTATGGCCGGCTATTCACAAGGCACCATACGGTTTGTTTTTGTTCAATTTAGTCCATCCGGTTTACATTGAAACATTCCATGAAGTATATTTATGAATAAACGCATTCTATGTGTTTAACGTGTGTGCCCCCAATATGCTCATGTATCTCTAGTCGTATAAACCCCTGATCTAACTACCATATTCCAACAGCTCCCACTTAGGAGTTGGAGTAGTAGATGGTGTTTATACTAACAATGGAAATGTCTAGCAACACTCCATTAGTTATTTAAACTAGAAATACCTGAGATGAAGTTCCAAGAACATTCTCAATATAATGGTTATGTATTTCTTGCTAATATCATCCCTTTGTTCAGATATCGTTAAACCATGGATATGGATCCTAACTCATTCCATATAGTTTAACCATTTAGATTATCGTTATCGAATTTAATTCAATTTACCAAATGTAATCAAAAATCATCTTGAATTACCCTTTGGGCATGGCCATTCAATTATCTGATTAATTTTAGAGAGGGCCTATTATATCATTCTGCACTTATCAAGTGGAGGAACAAATTCTTTGTTGACTACAAGTGTTGTGGATGCTGCATCACATCACTTCCAAAAATAGCCTTTATAACTACCTTATTCAGGATAACGTTTGACTTATACTTAAAAAGTGATATCCACACATGCAGAACTTGCTCGCATCTCAAGTCTAAGGATGACTTATTTAACCATTTTCGACATATTACTCATGACAATGATCCAAAAGTAAATGTTCGAAAGTTAGGGTATCCAATATGCAACATTTGTGAATAACATATGAGTTTGGTGGGAATCTATCCATGTATTTAAATAATAAAACTGGTTGGTGGTTTTCACACTATAAATATATATAATATATAATAAAATATAAAATATATATAAGTCTAAAAATCAACAAGATCAATGATACCGAGAAGTAGTATAGAGTATTCCCGGGTCGTTTATCCCCAACGAGGCTGGAATGGACAATCGATACAATCGAAGATTTGAGTTTGAAGGAAGGAATTGATTTGAGAAGTTGAAAAAGTCAAATTATATAACAACAAACAAAAACGTTTAAGAAAAACCTAGAAATTACGAAATTAAACTAGAAAACGAGAGCACGAATCCCGAACAAAGGGGGAAAAACCTAAATTCTTTAAAAATAACCCTACGGAGAATTTTTCACTTCTAAACTACTCTACGGGACAAATAACGAAGAATGAAAAAGACTAGACCGAAAACGGAGTTCGTTTGACCCAAAAACGAGTCAAGACAAAAATCCCGTACCCGGACCGTTCTTTAAAAAGTACAAAGTTATAAAAATGACCCTACGAAAAATGTTATATTTTTCCTACAAACTAGATGACAAAAGAAAATTTTCTAAAAAAGCAAAATATTTTTTTGATAATTTTTGTATTTTTTATGAATTATTTAAACTTTTAACGAAATTAAATTATAAAAAATATTAAATGGCTACGAAAAATTCTGAAAAATTTACAAAAAATACTAGACTTTATAAAGTTCCTACGAAAAATAAGAAACAAAAAATTTCTTAACAAATAAGCCCGAAAATAAGCTTACACAGCTTATAAGCTTATAACCCAAAAACGTACATAAATACCAAACGCCTTGGGTCTTTAACGAAAAAGACCCAAGGGCGCAGTGGTAGAGTGTGTGTGTAAAAGGGATTGTATCGCTTGGTCCCGGGTTCGAGTCTTGCTCACCCGGGCCAAGTGTCTTTCCCTTTTTTTTTTTTTTTTTGAAAAACTTTGCAAAGCAAAGTTGTCAATAAGCACTTGCTTATTAACTTTAACAAAGGGGCTTTATTGAAAAGCTCAAAGAATAAGCATTTAAGGGCTTATCTTCAAGTAAAATGACTTAACTAATTTTCAAACACTTAAAAGCTTAAAACAAAATCCTAATAAGCTAAGTATGAATAAAAAAGGGCTAAATAAGCTAAACTAACTTTATTTTAGCTAAACTAACTAAATTAAGCAAAGTGGAACACCAATAAGCTGTTTAGCAGCTTATTGGTTTTCACAGGTCACAACAGTAGCCAAGAGGCTACTTTGAGCTTATTTTTAAGCTACCAAATAAGAACTAAAATGAAAAAGCTAAGCTAATTTATAAACTAGACCTAGGATACATTCTAAAAATGCTTTTTATAACTATTTTGAACAGGAAATAAGCAGTGAAATAAGCTATATAAGCAGAAAGAAAAATAATCAGTCCCTACACCTAAGCCATGTGAAAACAGCCAAAAGGCAAGTTTGTGCTTAAAAATAAGCACACAGATGAGCTTCCTAAGGTCTGAAAATCAAGAGGCTTATACAAGAGCTTATTGGCTCTTGAAATAAGCCAATAACTTGGGCTTAAGTGCTCTTAATGGCTGAGAAAAATAAGCCTAAAGTCTCCCCTTTGCACCAGGGGAGCTTTAAGGCAAATCTCAAGGGCTTATTTGACAGCTTATTTTAAGCTGTCAAATAAGCTCTAAACACACAAATAAGCTCAAACAGATTGAGTGTTCTATGAAAGGGGCTTGTGCACCAATTGCAATTTTCAACTTTTAAAATCATTTTTACTTACTTATTTTTGATGGTGAAAAAGGCTTGTGATTTTTTTAAGACTGCCAACAACAAACACTTGGTGCTTTTTGACTTACAAAGTCAAAAGACACCAAGGTTTTAATAGGCTGTTTAACACACAAAAGCAGACCCCTTTTTTGCACTTAAACTCAAACCTACAAGTGCTTAACCAAATAAGCACTTGTGGTATCTTAAAAACCTCACAGTTATGAAAACAGTTTTAATAACTTTGGAAAACCATTTTAAAACTAAAAACTTTTTTAAAAACAGCTTGAAAATGCTAAAGACATAAGTATAACTTTAACCAAAAACAACCTCAACCCATGCAAACACCCTTTTTTTGACCTACCGTTTTAAGGCTAATTGCCAAACAGACAAGACCCCTTTACTTTAAAACTGCCAAACCAAAGTGACTTTAAAATCTATTTTAACACTAAAATTTTTAAAACCTTTTATCTACTCTTACTAATACTATACCAATTAAGCTATTTTAACTCTAAAACTTGCAGCTTATTAATGGAAATAAGCCACTTCCTCACCTAGCTTATTACACTAACTTTGGCAGTTTTAACTAAACTAACATATATATGATATGAAAAACATTCTAAACATTCTTAAACATAATTTATTACTAATAAGCACATTAAGCTAGGAAATAAGCTAAATTAGCTTATTGCTACAGTAAATAAGCAAAATTTGAAAATTAAGTACCTTTGATCCTTTCCATAAAAAGGATCCCTTGAGACCTAAATAAGGCTTCTAAAACCCTACCCTTGCTTATAAATAAGCCAAAACAAGCTTGAAAAAAAACCCAATAAGCCATCCATTAAAGCTTATTCATCCAAGCAATTTGTAGCAACAAATCTCACCCTTTTCCCTTGTGAGTTTCCCAGAAAATTTGGGAAAATTTTTTTACAAGAAAGATCATATGTAGATTAATTGAAGGTTTAAAGGTTTGAAAAGCCTTTAAAAGCGAACTTAAGAACACAATAAGCAAATATTACTAAATTTTATTAAAATTCAAAGTACAAATACATAAAAGCTTTAACATTAAAAAAAACACTGAGAATTAATTTAAAATTACAATAAGAAAAACTACTTAAGAATTAACTACTTTGCACAATGGCTTTACAAAGCTATATATAGAAAAAAATCCGACTAGAGTATTCTTTTCTTCTCTCTTCTGTTGTGCTTGTTTGTAGACACACAAAAGGGATGTGTTTGTTGTGTGAGGGGTTCACAGCCTCTAATCTTGGCCCTTCAATTCTTCCAAAGTCAATCTTGGTCGTCGACATGGGTTTAGGGAGTTGTGAGATTGCCAACTTGGCAATTCTTACAGCTAGGAACTTAGTGGAGGAGAGGGAAGATGATAACCAGGGGAAATTGAGGTTACAAAGGGTACATAAGGGTGAAGTTAACCCGTGATTTGTCCTGGGTTTATGTGTTTTAAAAATGGCGGGAAAAAGGTTGTTATAAAAGAGTTGGGGGAGACAGGGTACAAGTTTGAGAGATTGGCAAAGTTGGTCCCTCATGGTTGTTTGTTTTTGATTTCAAACCGAAGGTCCTTTGTTTATATAACTTTTGGGGAATTGGCAAAAACAAGTCCCCAAGAGTTATAAACTCTTTAGCACCCCACGTCCTTGGTGGTACAAGTTGGGACTATGGCTCAGTCTTTGCCCCCCCCCACATGTTACTTTGCTCAATTGGCAAAATTGACCTCCTTCTCTTTATTCTTTTTCCTTTTTTCTTCTTCACATAAAAGTTTAGGGTTTGGCAATTTTAGTCCTAAACATATAATTTTTTTTACTTTGGCCTGGGTTGACTTGGAGTTGACTTTGTCTTTTGACCAATTGACTTTTATGTTGACTTTTTGTCTTGATTGCCTTTCCTGGGCTTCGACTTGGCTTTGCCTTTCATATCTTTTTTCCATTCCGAGCACACATCATAGAACTTGCTTGTATCTCAAGTCTAAGGATGAATTATTTAGCCATTTTTGACATATTACTCATGACAAGGATCCAAAAGTAAATGTACGAAAGTTGGGGTGTCCAATATGCAACCTTTGTAAATAACATATGAGTTTGGTGGGAATCTATTCATGTATTTAAAAAATACAACCAACACTCACATTTGTCTTATGTAACAATATTCCCATATTGTTAACCGACAATGGACATTTTTAGAATGGAAAAATCATTCAAGGATTAAACATGCAAATATAGGAAAAATAATTAATATATGAATGAAGACAAATATCAAATATCTTTATTCATCAGCACTTAAAAATTGTCTTACAATCCCAATTATCCAAATACTAATGAAAAACATAGATTTACATGAGATTACTAGCTGGAAGCATTCATATATTCCTAGTATGTTCTGAATGCTTAGGAAAAGCCATAGCTTTTGTAAAAGGATTAGCTATGTTATCATCTGTGTGAACATTTTCTAGCTTAACGTCGCCATACTCTATCACCTCACGCAAATAGTGAACTTTGGCACAATAATGTCTAGCACCTTTGGTGATTCCTGATTCATTAGCTATAGTAATGGCTCCAGTATTGTCACAATACATCTTTATGGGTTCTTCAATTATGGGTATCACTCCAAGCCCAACAATGAATTTTCTAACCCATACCGCCTCCTTAGAGGCGTCTAAAGCAACTATATACTCAGCTTCTAAAGATAAAGTAGCAAAGATGCTTTGCTTTGTACTCTTCCAGTCAACAACACCTCCATTTAAAACGAATACATATCCGGTCTGAGACTTCAAGTCGTCAGCATCCGTCAGATATCCAGCATCAGTGTAGCAAGAAACTCTGAGCTCTCGTTTTATATCACCACCGTAAACAAGAAACATATCTTTAGTATTGCGAAGATACTTTAGAATGTTCTTAACAGCAGTCCAGTGAAGTTCATTTGGCATCTGTTGAAACCTGCTTGTTATGTTCTGAGCGAACGCAACATCAGGGCGAGTGCATCTCACAACATACATAATGGATCCTACTGCCAAAGCATATGGTACATTCTGCATGCGCTTCACCTCAGCAGGTGTTGAAGCACCTTGTGATTTAATTAATTTAAGTTTCTCTTGCATAGGGATACTTCCATGTTTGGAATTCTCCATGTCATATCTTTTTAAGATTTTCTTAATATAATCACTTTGACATAAACTAATTAACCGCTTCGATCTATCTCTGTAGATTTTGATTCCAAGAATATATGCACCTTCTCCTAAATCTTTCATAGCAAAACACCTTCCAAGGTAGGATTTAACGTCTTGTAACATTGGAATGTTGTTTCCCATAATCAATATGTCATCGACATATAAGATTAGGAAAGTGACATAACTCCCACTAGCTTTCATATATACACATGGCTCATTACGATTTTGAGTGAAACCAAATTTCTTAATTTCATCATCAAATCATTTATTCCATTGCCTTGCTGCTTGCTTAAGTCCATAAATGGATCTTTTTAGCTTGCATACTCGGTTTGGAAATTTTGGATTAACAAAACCCTCAGGTTGCTCCATGTATACCTCTTTAGAGAGATATCCATTGAGGAAGGCAATTTTGATATCCATTTGCCAAATCTCATAGTCATAAAATGCAGCTATGGCTATGAGAATCCTAATAGCTCTAATGTCTGCAACAGAAGAGAAGGTTTCTTTATAATCAATCCCTAGGGTTTGAGTGAAGCCCTTCGCTACAAGACGAGCTTTATAGGTGTGTACAGCTCCATCCATGTTGATCTTCTTTTTGAAGAGCCATTTGCTACCAACGGGTTTCCCATTAGGAGGAAGATCAACTAAGTCCCAAACTTCGTTGTCTTTCATGGATTGCATTTCCACTTTCATAGCATTAAGCCATTTATCGAACTCAGGATCCGACAATGCAGCTTTATAGTTAGCGGGTTCATTAAGATCCCTCAACTCATACTCATCAGCCTCAATGTTTAAACACATTCGATCTGGAGCATGTCGTGTCCTAGTGGACCTACGAATGGGAATGATATCACTTTGAGGTTCATCAATTTCTTGATTATCCTCATCATGATGTGAGCTAGTGTTTTCAGAAGGATGCGTATCTTCTTTTTGAATTATTTCAAGATCTTCTAGACTCCCACTTACTTCTTGAATTATAAGACTATTCTCAAAGAATTCAACATTTCGAGCAACAAAGACTTTGTTCTCAGGTGGGTAGTAGAAAGAATAACCCATTGTTTCCTTTGGGTATCCTATAAAGATACACTAAATAGATCTGGGCTCTAACTTGTCAGGCTTGGTAAGAGTATCTCACTTAACAAGTGCCTCACATCCCCAGACTTTTAAGTAAGACAGCTTAGGGGCTTGACCATACCATAATTCGTATGGTTTCTTTTCATCCTTCTTAGTTGGAATCATATTGAGAATGTATTCAGCAAACTCAAGGGCATAATCCCAAAAGGAATTTGGAAGAGTTGTTTGACTCATCATGGAGCAAACCATATCTAATAGGGTTCTATTTCTCTTCTCAGACACTCCATTATGTTAAGGCATGTAAGGAGGAGTGCGATGGGCAATAATCCCATGCTCCATAAGATGATCCAAAAACTCTTGACTTATATATTTGCCCCCACGATCAGAACGTAGCGATTTTATGGTCTTCCCGAGTTGGTTTTCTACTTTCTTTTGAAACACTTTGAAAGTTTCAAACACTTCGTGTTTATGTTTCAACAGGTAAACATAACCATAACGACTAAAGTTGTTAGTGAAGGTGACGAAGTAGCTAGATCCTTGTCTTGACACGATTCTAAATGGGCCACATACATCAGTGTGTATTAGTCCAAGTAGATCTTTAGCCCTTTACACTTGATG
>BQNB010138860.1:5514-17641 GCA_026074375.1 Tanacetum coccineum
TCCATAGGTGTGCTTGCTGTTTTGACATCACTAAAACCAAATTTCTTTAAAATCTTAGCCACATACTTGTCTTGACTGATAAAAATCCCATCTTTCATTTGTTGTACTTGCAGTCCTAAGAAGAATGCGAGTTTACCCATAGAACACATTTGAAACTTCTTATGCATCATCTTCTTAAACTCAATGCATAATGACTTGTTTGTAGAACCAAAAATGATATCATCTACATATACTTAAACTAGTAGAATATCACCTTTGACTCTTTTAATGAACAAAGTCTTATCTATTGTACCTCTCTGAAATCCATTGTCCAATAAATAGGTAGATAAAGTCTCATACCAAGCTCTATGAGCTTGATGTAGACCATATAATGCCTTTTCTACCTTATAAACTCTGTCAGGGAACTCTAGATATTCAAAACCTGGAGGTTGACAGACATAAAATTCCTCTTCAATCTTGCCATACAGAAATGCACTCTTCACATCCATCTAGTCTACTACAAAGTCTTTGAATGAGGCATAGGCTAAGAACAGCCTAATTGCTTCAATCCTAGCAACTGGAGCAAAAACCTCATCATAATCTGTTCCCTCTTCTTGAGTGTAACCCTATGCAACCAGCCTTGCCTTATTTCTTCATCTTTCTTGTTCCTGTACACCCATTTAGTACCAATAGCTCTTTTGTTATGTGGTAAATCCACCAAGGTCCAAACCTGTTGTAACTTGAACTGCAGAAGCTCTTCTTGCATAGCATCTATCCAGCTTGGATCTTTTAATGCTTGTATTACCTTTTTAGGCTCTTCCTGGAATAGGAAACAAGCAAACAGACAAGTATGAAGGTCTTCATAAGTTTTCCCTTAAAAAACAGCACTAATAAACCCTTGTTCATTTGTAGTCTTTGTCATTCTCCTTGTCAGTACACCAAACAGCACATCGCCAATCACATGATCAAGTGAATGATCTTTATGGATTCTTGTATTTGGATTAGAAGGAACTGGATATATGATAGTAATGTTGCTCATATCCACTTCTGTTTCATCACTAAAGAAATCATCATGTGTGGTTTCAAGTGGAGCAGTAGTAATTGTTGGGCTAACAGTATTAATATTTAGACTACCAGTATTAACATTTGTACTGGCAGTATTAATACTTGGCCCAGCAGTATTAACATCTTGAGTACTATTTTTAGATTTCTCTTGATTAGCAATTCCATTTTCTTTACATACACCTTCATTATCCTTTTTCCCAGCATCACTAGAAGGTTGTGGTTCATCATTACTAGAATTCTTTGAAGAAGAATGAAATAGTGAACCATATTTCCACAGTGGCATCAAAATGTAGTCTTGGCTAGATCCTGTCTCCTTGCTAGAATGACCTGCACCAATACTTTCTTCTGTGTAACTACAAGATCAATAGAGTTTGTTTCCTGCAACAAATGGCACATAATTCATTGATGTTGTAAGAACATCTATATCAAACAGCCTTTGGTCGGGGGGGCGTCAATACCTTGCAATAAATAGGCTTATCTCTAAGAACTTATATGCAAAGTTTTCTTCTACTTTCCTTGTTCTAATGTTGTATACCCTAAAAGACTTACTATTCATTGAGTATCCAACAAAGGAAACTCTTCATAGAACTTTCCATCAAACTTGCCTCAATTATCTAAGGTAATTAATGAATGGTAAAATGACACCCAAAATGGTATCATGAAGCTTAGAGTAGGCATTCTACTCTAAAACAGTCTAAAGAGGTCTTTATATAAGGCTTAACTACAAATACCCTTATTCTGCACATAGCAAGCTGTTTAATGCTTCAGCCCAAAATGTAGTAGGTAACTTAGTGTCAAACTATCATAGTTTCTAGCAGACATCAATTTAGTGTCCATATTCTCTTTTCAGACGAAACGCAATTATTGCTGAGGTGTTATAGCTACATAAATTCCTTTTAATGCCTTTCTTTTCATAAACTCACTCATAACTCTTTTTTTGACTCTATTCATTGTCAACATTCTGATAATCTTTACATTTCTTATTAACTAGGATTTTCTATCTCAGTTATAAATCTCTTAAGAATGCCACTAGTCTCATCCTTAGATGCTAAAAAGAAAACAAGTAAATCTGCTATAATCATTAGTGACAAAAAGAAATATTTCTTATTCATTAAGCTCCTATAAAAAGTTGACCAAAAACAAGTCCTTATGCAACATGAAGTAAAGGCTGAGTAATAATAAGAAAGGTATCTTGGACTTTTCAAGAGACTTTTGTGTTTGCTTTCCCTTAAGGCAAGCAACACAAGTTTGGTCATTTTCAAAATGTTTTATAGGTAAACCTCTCACAAGATTTTCCTTAACAAGTTTATTAATAGTTTTAAAATTTACATGACCTAGCCTCCTATGCCATAGCATTGATTCATCAAGTGTGGCCTTTGCAACAAGACAAGTTAAACTCTCTTTAGGAACAATATTCTTCATTTCAACACTGTATATATTTTTTCTTTCTAGGAATTTTAGTAAAACTGACTTTCAGCAGCTAACTTTAATGCAAGAGTAGAACAAAAAACATCCAGTGTCAGTAAAAAGAACACTGTTCGTTCTTGTACCATCTGTGAATTACACTAAAGGTTAAACTATAAACTCCTTGCAAAGTTACACATCCTCAAAAAATCAAGCTTACCAGTTTATTGAGTTCCTCTTACCAGTTATTTTTCCCTCCTTTTGGCTCCTCTCCAACGGTAACATTTATCCTCATCTAATTCTTGAGTTTGAGAGATCAGGACATTGTTCTTGTATGTGCTTGTGTGCAATCCACTGTAAAACATATCCTTGTCTTATTTTTTTGGATGACCTGACACATATAATAAGGAAAATTAGTTTCCTTGGGGATCCAGCCCATCACTGACTTAGATCTGCCTTGTGCATCAACATAATTATGTATCTTCAAAGTAATTGATGCACTATTAAGTTTGGTAGGTCTCCAAGACTAACATGCTGAGGCCTTAACAGCATTAACCTGATTTGCCCTCATAGCATTAACTACTGCTGAATTTGGCCTAGCAGTATTAACTGCTTTTGGCCTAGCAGTATAAAATTTTCCCTTAGCAGTATTAACTTTTTGGCTAAAATTTTTGTTAGTCATGTTGTTCTTATTTGATAGGGCCTTTTTACAGTTGATTATGCTGATTTAGAAAATGTGACATTGGTCTAGTACTATAAACTATAGTTTTGGGATGAGTAGTATTAACGCCTAGCAGTATTAAGTGATCTTAGGCCAGTTTTCATTAAAACTGCTCTTGGAACCATGTTCCTGTGAGCACTAGGGTGAGTCTTTTTAGCAGAATAATTGTAATTTACCCTTGTATAATTATTCCCATATACCACCCTTTTCTTTTGATGGTAATTGCAGTGAGCCTGCACATGGTCAAAACTTCCATAGATAAAACAAGCTTTATTGTACATCACAAAGTCACTTCCTAGCAGTTGAGACTTTTGATTATTCCAATTTATTTGATTTCCCCTAGGACTTTGTGACCTGTACACTTCAGCATACTTAACTGATTTCCTAACTGGTTTTTCTTGTTGTTTAGGTCTAACAAATTCTATTTTAGCAACAATATAAAAAACAGGTTTCTTCTCTAATTTATCATTGACCCAACTCATCAACTTATAATTTTTGGGGCATCAGGAGATTCCCTAACCTTATTAGAAATATCTTCACTAACACGGATCTTCAAACCCTAGAGGTTGACATACATATACCTCCTCTTCAATCCTTCCATAAAAAAAACACTCTTAACATCCATATGATACACCATAAATCTCATAAATGAAGCATAAGCTAAGAACAGCCTTATTGCCTCAATTCTGACTATGGGAGCAAAAACTTCATCATAATATATGCCTTCTTCTTATGTATAACCCTGTGCAACCAACCTTGCTTTGTTCTTAATCACAATTCCTCTCTCATCTTTCTTGTTCTTGAAGACCCATTTTATACCAATGGACCTCTTGCCATATGGTAAATCCATCAATGTCCAAACTTGATGTAATTTGAATTGCAGAAGCTCTTCTTGCATAGCTTCTATCTAGCTTGGAATTTTTAATGCTTGGATTACCTTCTTGGGCTCTTCCTGAGATAGGAAACAAGCAAACAGACAAGTATGAAGGTCTTCATGAGTTTTCCCTTCATAAACAGCACTAATAAATCCTTGTTCATTTATAGTCTTTGTCATTCTCCTTGTCTGTACACCAGACTGCACATCACCAATTACATGATCAAGTAAATGATCTTTATGGATTCTTGCATTTTGAGTAGAAGGAACTAGATATGTGGTAGTAATGTTGCTCGTACCTATTTCTATTTTATCACCAAAGAAATCAACATGTGTGGCTTCAAGTGGAGCAGTAGTAACTGTTAGACTAACAATATTAATATTTAGACTACCAGTATTAACATTTGTACTGGCAATATTAATACTTGGCCCAACAGTATTAATTCCACTTTCTTTACATTACCCTTCCATCATATTCTTTCCAGCTTTATCAATAGGAAGGTTGTGGTTCATCATTACTAGCATTCTTTAAAGAAGAATCAAATAGTAAACCATCTTTCCATAGTGGCATCAATATGTAGTCTTGGCTAGATCCTGTCTCCTTGCTAGAATGACCTGTACCAATACTTTCTTCTGTACCTACAGAATCATTAGAGTTTGTACCTGCAACAAGGACTCGGCACATAATTTATTAATTTTGTAGAAGCATCATATCATACAGCCACCTTGGTCCATCTCCTGCAATATAGTCCTATCCTCCAAGACCTTAATATGTTAATTTTTCTTCTACTTTTCCTAGTTCTATTGTTGTATACCCTAAAAAGGCCTTATATTCAATGAGTATCCAAACTCAAAGAATCTTCATCTGACTTTTCCATCAAACGTGCCTTATATAATACTAAGGTATTAAAGGAATGGTAACATGAACCAAATGGTATCATGATGCTTAGTGCAAGTGTTTACTCTTAAAAATGTTTATAAGGGGTCTTCGTTTATGAGGCTTAACTACTAATACCTTATTCTGCACATAGCAAGCAGTATTAACTGCTTCAGCCCTAAATGTAGTAGGTAACTTAGAGTTAGCTAACATGATTCTAGCAGCCTCAATTAGTTTTCTATTTCTCCTTCTAGAATCCATTTTGCCTATAGGAGTTCTAGCTACACTAAATTCCCTCTTAATGCCTTTCTGTTCACAAAACTCACTCATAACTCTATTCTTGAACTCTGTTCCATTGTCACATCTGATAATCTTTACTTTCTTATCAACTAGATTTTTTATCTCAGTTATAAATCTCTTAAGAATGCCACTATCTCATCTTAGTTGCAAGAAGAAAACCAATTAAATCTGCTTATCTATAATCTCAATGACAACTAGATAATATTTTTATTTATGAAGCTGACTCACAAAGTTAGACAAACAAGTCATATGCAACATGAAAAAAGGTTGAGAAATAGAGTTCTGAATCTTGGACTTATAAGAGGCTTTGTGTTGCTTTCCCTTAAGGCAAGCAACACAAGTTTGGTCATTTTCAAAATGTTTTGAAGGTAAACCTCTCAAGATTTTCCTTAACAAGTTTATTAATGGTTTTAAAATTTACATAACCTAGCCTCCTATGCCATAACATTGATTCATCAAGTGTGGCCTTTGCAACAAGACACAAGGGTTAAACTCTCTTTGGAACAATATTCATTCATATCAATAACTGTACATGTTGTTCTTTCTAGGGAACTTTAAGTTAACTGAATTTCATCAGCTAACTTAAAGTCAGGAAGACAGAAACAAAAAATCCAGTGTCCAGTAAAAAGAACATTTTCTTTTTGTCACCATTGTAGAACACTAAAGAGGTTAAACTTGTAACTCTTGACAATGTAACATCTCAAAATCAAGCCTATTAGTTTTAAGAGTTCTCTTGACCAGTAATTTACCCTCACTTTGGCTCCTCCCCCGAAAGTTAAACATATCCTCATTATATTCTTAAGTCTAAGAGTTGGACATGTTCCCTGTATGTACCTTGCAGCATTCCATGTCAACACAACCTTGCTCTTCTTTTTGATGGATGACCTGCACATAAAAATAAGGGAAATTAGGTTCATTTGGGGGACCCAGCCATTACTGTACTTGGGTCTGCCTCGTGCATCAACATAATTTTGTTTCTTTCAAAGTAATTTGACTGCAACTATTAAGTTTGGTAGGTCTCCAAACCAACATGTGAGGCCTTAACAACATTAACCTGATTTTCCCTGACAGTTTAACTACTGCTGAATTTGGCTAAGCAGTATTAACTACTTTTGGCCTAGCAGCATAAAATTTTCCCTTACCAGTATTAACTTTTTGGCTAGAATTTTTGTTAGTTAATGTTGTTCTTATTTGATAGGGCCTCTTTACAGTTGATTGTGCTGATTTAGAAAAATGTGACATTGGTCTAGCACTGATAAAACTATGTTTGGGAGATAAGCAGTATTAATAGGCCTAGCAGTATTAAGTGATATTAGGCCAGTTTTCATTAAAACTGCTCTTGGAACCATATCACTGTGATTACTAGGGTGAGCCTTTTTTAGCAAAATAATTGTAATTCACCCTTGTATAATTATTCCCAAATACCACTGTTTCCTTTGATAGTAATTGCAGTTAAGCCTGCACCATTGGTCAAAACTTCCACAGATAAAAACAAAGCTTTATTGTACATCACAACGGTCATTTACCTCCTTAGTGTTGGGACTTAATGATTATTCCAGTTTCTTTTGATTTCCCCTAGGATTTTGTGACTTGTACAAATTTCGCATACTTAACTAGTTTACTAACTGTTTTCTTGTTGTTTAGGGTCTAACAATTCTATCTTAGCACAGTTAGGAAAAACAGTTTTCTTCTATTAACTTATCTTCTTACACAACTCCTTACCAATGGGGGCATACAAGGAGATTCTCTAACCTCATTAGAAGTATCTTCACTAACACTCTTACTAGTCTTAGGTTCATAGCCTTCAAACTCAGGCTGTTAGAACTCCTCTAGACCAGAGTTGGACAAATCAAACTTTGGGCGTAAAAATAACCCTGTAGGGGGAGGTAGAACAACATTATATCTTACAAACCTCACACCCTTTCTACTTTTATCAGTTATCTGACTCCCTATTAATTTTTCTAGACTTTTAGGAAAGCATTATCAAATATTTCAATTTTAAGTTGATGGACTTTCTTTTTCTTGCTTAGCTTTTCTAATCAATTTTATGAATACTAAGTTCATTGAGTTCTTTATATGAGTTTATCTTTTTTTAGAACAGCAACTTGCTCACAAAAAATAACTCATTCGTTTTTTTTAATAGACAAGTTGCTCTTCCATAGATGCTAACCCTTATTTATAGTAGCTAAATTGAACTCAGATTTGTTAAACTCTTATTCTTAAATCATAAGTTGAGATTTTAAGAGTTTTAAAGCTTTTAGGACAAGTTTGTGAAACTAAGTTTTATCATTATGTAACCTCAGAGATCTGAAAAGCCATAAGAGCCATGTTTATAGGAAACCTTCATATCTGCCATTATAAGCTCAGTCATAAACCAGCTCCCCATCAATAGCAAACCATGGCTTTGGAAGAAGTTTCTTCCACATTTACAGTCCTTCTAGAGTTGTCTTGATTCCTGTTCATGTTATCTTGGTTTCTAGGTCTTCTGCATTCCCTTGCAAAGTGTCCCATCTTGTGGCAGTTGAAACACTCCACTTTGGATTGGTCATATCTAGCTGTTGTTCCATTCCATTGATAGTGATCTTTCACCAGTTTTCTGAAAAACTCCTTCTTGTCCTCCATGCTCTCAGCCAATGCCCCTTTTTTAAACCTGAGCCACTTTCAAATCCATCCTCCTCTATGTCTCTTATGGATTTGTTTAAGGTCCTCATATATAAGTTGAAACCCGTTTGGTTGACTAGCTAAAAAATGCATAAATAGTGTCATCACTTAAGTTAGCAGTACTAAACTTGGTACTAGTAGGATTGCTAATTGGTGCTAGCAGGGCTGACTTGAATGTTAGCAGTACTAACTCCATAAGCAGTATTAACTTCATTAGTACTGCTAGGGGATGACACAAAAGCCATATTCTGAGAACTTGAGCTTGAGCTTGAGGTTGCAGTTACTTTAGCCTCTTGTTCAACAATCTTAAAATTTTTGTAGAGATCATCCAAGTCATTGTGTCTAGATAGGTTTATCTCCTCCAGACCACAACATGAGTATTCCACTCAAGCAATAACAAAGATATATATTAAAAGTGGATCAAGTACTACTTCTTCCATTATGTGGTACAAGTATTCATGTCAAAGAAAATGTTAAGGGAGATCATTTTAAGCTTTCTAGACCTTGAGCATGAGGGTGGCGACACAAGATCGTAAAGAGGCAAAACGGTTCAAGGATAAGGATTTAAAGATCTCAAGAGTCAAGATAAAGTCAAGGCTAAAGACCAAGATATCTTTATTAAGTTAAAAGATATCAAGTTAAAGATCAAGATCCAAGATCACAAGCATGCAAAAGGAATGTCAAGAGAATTCCCAAGAACTCAAGGCTCCAAGTGATCCACAAGTCAATAACCACCCATTAGGGGGAGATTGTTAGCCGTGCTATTATGTAAAGTGATGGTCATCATACATTCCCGAGCCTTGTATAGGAAAACATAGTTTTCAGGAATTCATTTAAGCTAATCGGGTCTAGTTACGGGCTTTAAAGCCTGTTAGATATCAAGCCCGACCTTGGAAGTTTTTTCCTTTTTCCTCTCATCTCTCTTTCTCCACTCGTCTCTCTCTCTTTTGTTCTTTCTCTATTTCGTGTGCTTGTCTTATGAAGTGATAAGTGTATCAACATGTTATTAATCGTAAAATTCCATTTCTACGTAAATCACTTAAGGTATGTACAAACAAATCATTATACATGATTAGTGATCAAGAAAATATTTTTTAACCATTACATTTCCACAAAAGTATTTTTACAAAAATAAAATCATTCAAAATATTTTTATTTATAAAAGAAATGTTTTATATAAATATAAAAATTTGAATCTGATTTCCTCCCCCAAAATAAAAGGTTCCACACCAGTTTCAACCTTCCCCACAAAAAGACAAAAATAGGAGCGTCAGTCTAGTGGCGCCCCCCTGATAGGCTGGGCGGCCCCCAGATATATCTGGGACCGCCACTAGGAGACGTTGGAATTTCCTGTCTATAAATACTGCACTATTCTCAGCAAAAAACAAACCTCTTTGCACGAATTTTTCAGTTATCTTTCTCTCTCTAAAACCTTCTTTATCTCACTAAATCTCTTGATAACTAACATTGTTTAATCTTGTTTCAAGTGATCCAATCTCATCTTCTTCCTTCTTCTATCAAGTGCAAGAGAAGAACACTCGTATTCGCCAAGAAACGAAGTGTTATAGACTAATGATTTCTCCTCTATTCTTCTAAGATCAAAACCTCTATTGTTATTATCTTGTGTGATTGTGTAAGATCGGATAGTGTATAAATCCAATAGTGTAGATCTTATGATTGGTTAGTGTTGGTGAAGTTGTAGATTGGTTCTAGCTAAGATTAGGACTCGACATTCAACTTACTGTCAGAAAACAACATAAGCGACGTGTAAACAATTTTCTCCGCATAAAGGGAGCTTGTTGACATAATGAAATCTCGAGTAGGATAATCGGCGAGTGGAGTAGGGCGAAGAGGAGCTTCGTAGCCGAACCACTATAAATCTTGGTGTCTTGGTTTGTTCATTCTATTTCTTACTATCTTTATATTGTTTACATTTCTTATTTATTGTTAGTTTTGTGATTGTGATTAGTTAGATGTATTGTTGAGTCATATTGTTGATTGATTGAACATATACTCGAATCTAATAACTTTAGAAGTAAAATTTTAAAACGCCAATTAACCTGTAAACTATTCAACCCCCTCCTTCTAGTTAGATGTATTGTTTAAATGAAATGTTACGCAATTAAAAACCATCCGAAGATAAATTAAGTTTGGGATTTAACTCATTTGAAGCATCAACTAGTGGGATTAAGAAAATAAAATTTGTGAAAACTTAGGAAAACACGCCTTCTATTGGCGGTCCCCTAAATACTGAGGGCGGCCCCTATAAAGCACAGACGGCCCCCAAAGCAATTAAGGGACCGTCTGTCTGTTCACCAGAATCTAAAAAATCCGTTTTTTTTCAAAAATCCATTTTGGGTCCTAGACCAAAACATATAATGGAAAACAATGTTAAAATTCTCGTTGCTAGTGATAATGAGGTTAAACAATTCTACAAACCATCGTTGAAACCCGTAGTTGGATTTTCAAAACCAAACCTTAGATTAAAAACTCCACCACCTAGAAGATTTAACAATTCTTATCCTAGATCTAAGACGCCTCAACCAAAAAGAAATATTGGTCAACAAAATCGACCTCATGGATATCCTGTAACTTAGAATAACTTCCAACCTCAAAATTACATGCCATGGGGAATGTGTTTTCCATTTCTACATCCTAATTAAATGCAATAAATGCAAGGGATGTTTGGAACTAACAACTTTGGACCCATGAGATATTGGGGACCAAATGTTTGAATTGTTGTCTTATATAAATAGATATGCCTTGGAGTCGACTTGGAACCCGATGAGTGGATAAAAGATAGTGGATGCTCTAAACACATGACGGGTAACTAAAAGCTCTTCTCAACCTACAAGGCATACAATGGAGGTAACGTCATCTTTGGTAGTAATCTTCACGGTAACACCATTGGCAAAGGTACGATTTCTAATGACTCTCTCAATATAGATAATGTAGAACATGTTGATAACTTAAGATTTAACTTGCTAAGTGTAGGTCAAATATGTGATAATAAATGTAGAGTAACTTTCTCTGAACACGATAGTGAAATCACTAAGGACGATAAAGTTATAGGTAGAGGTATTAGGAATAAAGGCTTATACGTGATGAAATTAGGAAATAAGCCAAAAGACAAAATTTGTCTTGCAACGATTGATGAAAACTCCACGTTGTGGCATAGGAGATTAGGTCACGTCAATATGCGTCTCATTCAATCGTTAGCCTCTAAGGAACTAGTTAGATACTTACCTAAGCTTAAGTTTGATCAACACTTTTATGATGCTTGTAAAATTGGAAAACAAGCTCATGCTAGTTACAAAGCTAAGAATGTAGTCTCAACGACTAGATGCTTAGAACTTCTCCATATGGATCTCTTCGGTCCATCTGCCGTACGGAGTTACGAAGGAAACCTCTACACCTTAGTAATAGTAGATGACTATTCTATCAATTCAAAACATTTAGTAGAAAAATGCAAAACCAATTAGGATGTCAAATAGTGTCAATTAGGACGGACCACGGTAGGGAATTTGATAATAAAGTGCAATTTAGAGAGTTTTGTAATGCCAACGGTATTACACATAATTCCTCGGCTCCACGCACTCCATAATCAAATGGCGTGGTAGAAAGGAAAAATAGGACATTACAAGAAATGAGTAGAACCATGTTGAATAAACAATCGTTACCATAAAAGTTTTGGTGTAACGCCGTAGATACTTCAACATACATCCTCAACCGAATCCTAATTAGAGCCATCTTAGGAAAACACCTTATGAACTCTTGATGAGGTGTCATTTTATACACTTTTTCAGGGTCGTTTAACCCCCAAAATCATGTGTTTATGCCCAAAATAGGTACTTAATAGTTCATTTTCAGGTATTTCTCATTTGGAAGACATTTGAAAGACATTTGGAAGATTTACACGTGACTTGGGCTCATTTAGAGAAGAAACGGATAAGATTACGAACCAATACCAAGACTCTTGAATATTTGTGTTCACAGAGCCTGGAGACGGCGTCACAAGCTATATACGCGCCGTCACAACCTATAAAGTAACGGCGTCACAACATTTCGAGACAACGTCAGCCCGCACTGACTCATACGCAGATCTAGAAGATTCTACTTACGACGGCGTCACGACTAAAACGCGACGCCGTCGCGTCGTTTTTTATATATACAAACCCGAATTTAGGGTTTTGAGTGTGTAACTTTAGAATAAAAAGTGGGTACGAACCCTAGTTCGTTTAGCAGC
>BQNB010138861.1:0-14102 GCA_026074375.1 Tanacetum coccineum
GTCCCCTCGGCTGTTTGGCAGCCTACCAAACGCACCCTAAATAGGTCATTAAACCTAAAACCAAGCACACCCTTCGGGTGATTATTACCGAAACCAAACACGCCCTTTTTGGGTGGCTGCCACCCAAACCCGACGCAAACCAAACCCGATAACCCAACCCTCCCTGGCTGACCCCGCTGTCAAACCCGACGCAAACCAAACACACCCTTGTCGGGGTGTTATAAGACAACCCATAAAACAAACACCCCTTCGTTTCTATAACAAAACCAAGCGCACCCGTGCGGCGGCTGCCCCAACCGAACCCACCCTAGTCGGTGTGACGAACAAACCGACGCACCCTTCTTGGTGACAACCCTAACCCACAAACCAACGCACCCTTTTGGTGGTGGTGTTTTACCACCGAAACAAACACCCCTAAACCCCTCGGTGGTGTTATTATAACAGAAACAAACGCACCCTTTTCATAACCACACGCACCCCACGGTGGCTGTGGTAGTGGCGTGGGTTCGGTGGTGATGATAGTGGTATTATGATGATGATGTAGATGGTGTTATGGTGATGGTGAAGATGGTGGCGGTGGCAGTGGGGTGGTGGAAGTGGCGCGTGGGAGAGAGTGAGTTGGTGGATCGGATAGATCGAAGGATGGGGAGTCTTTTTGGTCTTCGCCGGATATGTCCGCCGGAAAAGTTTTCCGGCGGCGGCGAGTGGTGGCCGGCGGCGGGAGGTGGTGGCCGGATATTGGGGAAGAAGATGAGGGGGAGAGAGATATAAAATGGGGAGTGTGTGTTTATAGAGATGGAAATGAAATAAGTTATATGTTTATATATATATATATTTCTTAAATGACAAGTTTCAAAAGTTGGGGGGGTTATATTGTAACATTTTTATTATACTTTTATAAATATCGGTTCGGGACTCATTTGAGCGGCTTAACGGATGATTCAACGCATGAAACTTGCGCCATTGTTTTTCAAATCATTTTTCCGATAAAAATGAGTATTCATTTGATAATATTTCAGAATATTTTAACATTAAATAAAATTATCCTGTTATTCATTTTTGTGAACCGGGTTTCGCATTCACGACTACAGAAATAAAAATGAGATGATCGATACTTCACCAACTTTGTCGATTTCTTTGCAGCGAGGTCCTGTGCAAAATATAGGAAAAACATGCAAAATCCTATTTCGGTACCTACGGTTACTTAAAAATAAACTAAACAAATTATACAGGAGACCAATACGTCATATCCATAAACTGGAATACGCCGTATAGAGAAACCTGTAAAAAAGTATCTAAATACTGGTCAGTCTGTCAAATACGTCGTATCATGTACATGAATATGTCGTATAGACAAAACTGACAATAATGTTTAAAAGTGCATAAAAATAAAGGACTGATAACGTCCAGACATTTAATACGCCGTATGGTATGGAGCGGATACGCCGTATTGATGTCTGGGAAAACAGACTCGATAAAAATAAATAACAATCCGGGTTGTCTCCCGGGAAGCACTTTTCTTTCAGCTAGTCTTTAAGTTAGACTTTTTCTTCCAGCTTTCGTTACTCCATCTCATGCACGCATATGTGCCCTCGTGTGAGCCATTCTTCTATCTTCGCATCTCGGACATATTCGGGTCCTAAGTTCAAGACCCCCTTGTAGAAACTTTTGAGCTTTTGGTATGGATGCGAGATTCCATTCAGCTTATCATGTAAACTCACCTTTAGTAACGGCTTGATCTTGTTGCATTGGGTATTGGATAGATGTTTAAACCTCGGATGTGATCGCGCCATTTGGTAAGTCACGTTATCATTAACATTGTGGATAGTGATTAACCCATCAAACCTTCTTGCTTCCACACATGAAGCTTCACAGAACGGTTCTCCAAGAATGATATCTCCTATGTCTTAATCTCGGTAGCCATCCATATTTTCTAATATTGCAAAATAAGTTACAACAGAAAAATTTCTGACAGAAATAGGTACATTCATAAAAGCTCCGACTACATTCTTTCCTTTGTATTCAACTTTGTCCCTCATTGTAGAATTATAGAGGTCCCTAGACATCACATTAACTGACAAAATTGGGAAAAATTAGCATTTACATGCTCGAAACCTATCATGCATGAAAATCTTAAGTTGTAGGCACAATCAATATGGATCTTCCGGTCAAAGTCACAAAAACTAGGGTACTCGTCAAAACTTTCATTATTCCTAGTCTTGATTATGTTAATCATGGGCTCATCAATTACCTCACCTTCCTCAATGGTAGGCATTAAATCATCAACTTGATCTCTCCTAAGTTCTAATGGTACATTAAGATCATTTAATTCGATGTAATCTCCATATAAAGGGTCTAATGATCTATTTAACACCAAAGTCTCTCCCATTAGCCTAGCTTCTAAATCAAGTTTCATTCTATCTCTTAAACCTAACATGTAGACCCTCTTAATCAAACTACTAGCAGGTTTAACACTTTTAAAAATAATTTTCTCATTCCCAACCCTCAAAGTAATCTTTCTTTTGAATACATCAATCTTAGCATGGTCGGTAGACAAAAATGGTCTTCCGAGGATCAAGGGCACTTTGACATCCTCGGACATATCAAGAATTATAAAGTCTACGGGGAAAACAAATTTACCAATACCTACTAGCACGTTTTCAGCAATTCCTTTTGGATATTTCACAGTCCTATCTGCTAATTCAACAGTCAACTTATTGTGAGCTAATTCGCCTAAACCTAAGTTAAGGTAGGTCGAGAGAGGCATGACACTTACGCTGGATCCTAAGTCAGCAAGGGCATTATTAAAGCAAACATTATTGATATACCAAGGTAAAGTAAAACTTCCGGGGTCTTTCTCCTTTCGGGGTATGGAATTGTTGATATGTGAAGCTTCATATGAGTTAGCTTCCGAGAATTGGGTCCATACGATCCATTCTTTTCTTCACAATAGTAATCATTCAAACAACTTGGAAATGGAATTGTCATTTGTCTTGACTCAAACATTAGTCTTCTGTTCTGTGGGCTGGATACAGCGTATTGGGGTGATCCCTTACGGCGTATCGAATTTGTATCAGCTTCAACAGTAGTCGAGATTGACTTGACATGATCTCTCGGGTTGGCTTCAGTAGAGCTAGGTAGGCTTCCAAATCCTCTTTCCTGTAGTACCTTGCTTATTTACCCGATTTGAATCTTCAAAGTTTTAATCGAAGCTCCTTGGTTCCTGACGGCAGCATCTGTAGAAACTCGGATTTCTTTAATCATGTTGGAGTTTTCTTCATGTATTTTCGCTGATTCACTCATAAACTTGCTCATGGTCTCTTCCATAGATTTTCTTCGTTCTTGATATGAAAGGTTTGCATTGTTCCTCTGGTAGAATCCCGAAGCTGCTGCTTTATATCCCCCTCCTTGGAAAGGTCCACCAAATTGAGTGTAGTAAGCTTCTTCGAGGGTTTTACCTTCTTCTTTGAGTGGGCAATCTTTGGTTTAGTGGTGTCCTTTATATTGTTCATATCCTACTTGAGCAGCATAAACCTTTTCATTCACCTTCTTGATTTCCCTTCCAGGACTATTGAGTTGTGCATGGATTGCTGCCAATCCGTCAGAAGTTTTAGTACTTTTTGTCCTAGATGTTCCATTGTGCCATTTTTGAGAGTATTCAGCCATTTCTTGGATGGCTACTTTCGCGTCGGCAACAGTCTTAGATGGTATGACACCTTTTGAATCAAGAATTTTTCGAGTTGGAACTTCCAATCCATTATAAAACAAGATCACCTCTTGCATCTCCGTTAAATAGTGTTGAGGACATTTCATCAAGTGTTCTTTAAATCGCTCTCATGCTTGATAAAGGGTTTCATCTGGTTCTTGCTGAAAGTTGTTGATCTCCTCCATTTTCTTCGTAGTTTGAGCAAGTAGATAATATTTGCTTAGAAACTTTGTTTTTAGATCTTCCCAAGTTGTAATTGAACCAGATGGTTTGTTTCTTAGCCAATGACTCGCGGCTCCAGTTAGGGACATAAGGAAGGCTCTAAGCATCACTTGGTCTTGAGTTATATTAGGGATATGGAATAAATCGACAATCTCAAGGACTTTCTCAATATGTTCGTTCACATCTTCATGATCCGAACCGCTGAAGTTGTTGTCTCGTAGTTCCTTAAGAAATTGGCCTTTTAGTTCAAACCTATTTTTGTCATCGATTTTAGGCCTAGCAATTCCCGATCCATAGTCAGCTCGGGTTTTGCTCATGTATTGTTCCATGGTTTTCGCCATTGTTTCCATAACTTCTTCCTTGGAATATTCTTCTAAATCAGAAAATAGATTGAATTCAGGCGATCTTGATTCGTCAAGACTTAGTGTCTTGAGAAGCTTCCTAGATGATCGAAATTCTCGTTCTGGATCCTTGAAAGGCGTAAATAGTTCCTTTGTTGAACTCCTTGTCATGCACTGCCTGAAACAAGGGATAAACAATCAGTAGGATGGGCTCGGGAGGAAGAAAATACAGATATGCGGAAATCGAATGCAAAAAACTAGTTTTGTAACTGTATCAGACGATCGATACACCGTATTCAATAAGTCTGAATACGCCGTATTAATCTTTTGAACGAATACGCTATATTAGACAAGAAAGTTGGATACGCCGTATCCAATGGAATTGCATACGACGTATCAGGTTTTCGACAAGAACAGTGTATTAGAAAACAATTAAACACACAAACAACTAGCTAATAAATAAATAAACAAATAAATATACAAGCAAATATACAGAATTATACACTAATCTAAATTACACTAATCTTAAGGGTTAGATTATTCTAATGTTAAAAACCAAAATATCAAATAAAAATCAAGATTAAATTTTTCACTCTCCGGTAACGGCGCCAAAAACTTGATGTGTTGTTGTGTGGTTGTAATTTATGTTTCAAGTTTTAAATTTATATTTTGCCGACTTTACAAAAAACAACACTTTAACGGGCAGTGTACCCGGTCAGATGGGAGTTTCGTGGTAAGTAGGGTGTCGATCACTAAGAGCGAGAAACAATCTTTCAATTTATTAATATTTTGGTTATCTAGACTAAGTTAATTCTATTATATGTTAAACATATTCTAAACCTATGTTAATCCTAATTCTAACGGATAAGGGGGGGTTTCAGCCTGAGAGGCTGGCATGGGTTTTGTGGTGACAAAAATCTATTTAAGACACAATAACGCACGTAAGTAAATTAACAGAAGATAAAAGAGCGGTCTAGCCAAATATAAGAAAACTGTATTAGCCATGTTTAATCCAATTAGAACGTTGGTTTGTTTATTTAGTGCAATGATTACTTATCTCGAGGCGGCATATCATTCTTAATATTAAGGCGGTACTTCTTCCTTAAACCTAGACACGTAGAATTCTGTCATAATTAAACGCATCCGCATAAAGCATCCTTATTTGCTTATTATAATCTAAGAGATTAAAGCAATGGTGATCTTGTTAAACCCTAGCTCATAGAGACTTTACCCACTTACTGCTTAAAGGCAATTCATACACTAGTAGTCCACTAACCAAGTCTTTACCAATTAATTGAAAACGTACTCATTGATCCCAAGGCTCACCTGTCGGTCCAACTAAGCTCGCAATCTAAAGGCAAAGATAGGTTATTATTCGTGATCCTATTGTTCTAGATAAATAAATTACTATATAGAGAGCCATCCCGACATCTAGATTACTTGGTTCGTATCACTAGATCCAGTTGAATAATAGGTCACATACAAAAGCACGTAAACAAGTATAAACTGATAAACATAAACAAGCATCAACTATAAATTAAGTAATCGATATAAACAAAACCAAACATTCAAATCTTCATAATAATGGCTAATACCCGAAGGTATTAGCCTTCAAACGTCATAACCAATACAAGAGTAATAATTTAGCCAAGGTAAAGTAACCAAGTTAACGAATGATACCAAAAACTGAATGATTACAAGAGTATAGGAGATTACAAGTTGTTTCCTAGGGAATTAATTACTTTGCTCGACCTCTTATGCTCTTCTTCTCTTCTAAAAATCAACTTTTATGGTTGAGGTATCGAAAATATGATTTAGCACACTGAAGTCCCGTTTTTAGGTTTTCTATTTATAAGGCCTGGAATTTGGTCGATACGATGTATTGACTGAGGTCAATACGGCGTATCAGGGGTTTCTTAGAGTAGGGACCACGTTCGATATCTTTCAGAATATTTTATTACTAAATCTTGAATACGGCGTATTGACTTCTCTGGATACGGCATATTGAATCTTGTTCCTTCATGGTCTTTAGTGAAGTGCAGGCACAAATACGTCGTATCTTCCTTGATGGATACGGTGTATATGATGTCAGAACCAGTTTCTTCATTTTTTTTGTCTAAGCTCCAGAATGCGTGCCTTTTAGCTAATCTTCACCAAGTACTCCATAATTACTGCAATTCTCAAATACAAACGATTAAGTAACAATTCTTTGCAATAATTATACAAAATAGGTTATTTACATGGGATAAATGATGCTATAAAAGTAACGTTATTTGATGTCATCAAATATCCCCCCACTTGAATCCTACTTGTCCTCAAGTAGCCTTTAGAAGTTTATAAAAATGTATCCCTAAGGATTTTTCTGTTTAAGCATTTATTTGATCTATTACAAGTACACAACCAAACACCTCACGAAATAGGTAGATGAAAACACTCAAATCACTCAACTAATCTATGTGGTAACATGTAACTAATTCGCTTAATTGCTCAGTCATGATGAGTATTCTATCATAGGCTTGGCAAGGATATACATCTCCACCACTAGAGCTAAGGAGTGACAAGTTTATAAAGGTAAAAAGGGTTTTTATTTATAAGGCTAAGGGTTGATCATACTTCAATCTTTCACCAAAAGTACCACACCAACAAGGCAGCTAAAGCACACATACATGGCCGTAATGAATACACATGTGTGTTCGATCACATCCTCATTCGAGTTTAACCAAGGGTTAGGATAAAGAGTGATATAGGGTGTGGATCTTCTAACTTTCACCAAAAGTTATAAACCAACAAGACAGTTAAGTCACGCATACATGGCCGTAACAACAGAATAGACATGCATGAGTCGAACACATCCTCGTTCGAGTAAAACCCAAGGCTAATAATTAGGAAAGGAAATAAAATTGTTGTTAAATAAAATTCACAAAACAAATAGATTAAGTCCAGAACAAATAAGGTACAAGTTGCTAGACACTTTCCCGACCATTACCATGAAAAAGACACAACTATTTACAATCGTCTTGATCATAAGTCAAAAACAACAACCTAAGTTGGCGTTCCCGTAATGATCAACTTCCCATTTATTCCAAACTATACATACTTTTACAAGACAAGTGGTGATATCAGCCACTTTATACAATACTCTACATCATTGATTTATAAAACGTATCAATGAATAACCGATCCTTCGTATGATTCCTTCGGTTTATGTAGAAACGATTATCTCCAAACTCTCATTATTTTTTTTGTTACGATTTTCTAATTTTTTTTGAAACATATATACTTGACTACTAATCTCGATGTAATTTTACCGTCTTCACCATCATAATTCATCCGGATAATTTTTTTTAAACACTTCTTCTTCGGACTTAGAACATAATTACGAAAGTAGCAAAATACACGAGCTACATACTTTTACATTCCCATTTGCAATGTGCAAATTTCTTCCCAACTGTACCAGAGATAGAAAATTTTCACTTTGACACAGAAACGACCAAACTTTACACAAAAGCAACTAGAAACTGATAAATGAACTTAATCTCCAGGGTAGGCTAAGGTGTAAAGGTGTAACGAAACAAATAGTTGGTGTTATTCCTAAAGGATTGGCTCTACAGGTTTTTCTAGGGGTATCTTACTCTTAAAGTGAGAGTAAACAAAGGGTTTATACGAGAGTTAACTAACCAGTGTGGTTAGTTAATAAAACAACATGTAAAGGCTTTTTGGGTGTAATCCTAAAAATTTACAAATTTAAACAAGTCACTCCATCTAAATCCATAGTACTCATCACTGTGGTCTCGAATAGATATACCAAGCCAAGTTCTAAAGTCTACTACATCACCGACACACTCATATTTTTATAGGATTTGGGTAAATATTTGGAAATAGAAAAGGTTAAATCCTCACAATATCTAATAAGGGTTATTGTGTGCGGGTTATGTAACAAGTAATTTCACAAAAGTATGCTTGAAATGTTTTTAAATTTAAGCATAATTTAAGCATTTTGGTGTGAAAAATAGGACAAGTATACATTCTAATTCCACCCCCTACTTGAATTATACAACGTCCTTGTTGTATATACAAAACATTAAAAATACGAGAATTAAAAAGAATTAGAATGAGAAACTCCCTTGATGTTTTGCTTGGTAGATTCTCGATTTTCATTTCATTAGCAAAATTGTGTTGGACAGCCGTCTTGAGATTTCAAGACTCCAACACTTTGACATTTCTAGATTGTAGATACTTCACCAACATCGTCGATTTCTTTGCAGCGAGGTCATGTGCAAAATAATAGGAAAAACATTACAAACTCCTATCTCGGTATTTATGGTTAACTAAATAAAACAAACTAAACTGTACAGGTGACTAATACGCCGTATCCTTAAACTGGAATATGCCGTATTGAGAACCTATAAAAAAGTATCTAAATACGGGTCAGTCTGCCGAATATGTCATATCATATGAATGAATATGTCGTATTGTCAGAACTGACAATAATGTTTTAAAAGTGCATAAAAGTAAAGGACTAATAACGTCTAGAGAGTGGATACGCCGTATGGTATGGAGCGGATATGCCGTATTGATGTCTAGGAAGACAAACTCAATAAAATTAAATTACAATCCGGGTTATCTCCCGGTGAGCACTTTTGTTTACATCTAAGTCTTTATGTTAGACTTTTCCTTCCATCTTCTTCACTTGGTCTTTGTGATCTTCCATCCGTTGTCTCCTTTCTGAAAAATTTCTTGGTAGATTTGAGACATACTATCTTCGTTCCTTTCCCAAGCTTTATATTCACATCTTTTTATAGCAATGTATTCTTTGTCAGGTCCTAGTGAATATTTTACAGCTTCAAACTTCTCAGCCTTGCATACCCTTTTATTAGGTTGCCCATCATTCTTATTATCTTCTTTACGCTTTAATAGTCTCAGTTCATTCCCTTCTTCAATTTCATGTCCGTCACGGGCTTTGGAGAATGAATCAGTAGCAATATTGAGGGGGTTTCCATAGTCAGATTTCTTCCATTCTTTATTGATCAAAATGCTATTCTCCATTTGTCTTTTGTTCTAACTTCCATTCAGCCAAGAATGGAATAATAACTTTTTAGTTCTTCCATCCACTTTCTTATGGTTTTTAAATGATGAATTTACTCGTGATATGAATTCAAGTGGATCAATCCCCCAGTTATTTCCTTCGTCTAACATTTCTTCTTCTCCATCGTATGATTCGGGGTAGAATTTACAGAAAAATTTCTCAACAAGTTCTTCCCAAGTGGTGATTTTTCCTTCCCCTTTGTTTATCCACCATTGTTGTGCGTCATCAGCTAGTGAGAGAGGAAAAACCTTCATTCATAATTGATGGGAGTCCATACCAGGAATATTGATTAAATCAAGCATTTCAAGCACCATAGCAATGTGGTCAATTACGTCTTCATGATGTATTTTGTAAAGATCGTTTAAGCTCCTAGGATCGAAAATAACAAAGTATTGATACGCAGCAGAATTATAAATAAAGAACAATGTTATTTTCACAAGGTTTTACATTACATACAAGCTCCAATTCTATATGATCAGTATAGAATGGTTATCTAACTATAACAAGGTCAAAGGTACTCTGACCTTGAGGGTAAAATATACAAGACGTCTACATCTTGGAAAACACACACATAAACTATGTCTAGGGATCTCTTTATATAGAGAGTCCATCTAGACTTACAAGGAAATCTAATTGTATTAGGAAACAAAATCTTTCCTAATCTTGATCCATATCTTTTTAAGCAAAGGAAACCTAATTGTATTAGGAAACTAAATGAGCATTAACTTCAAGTTGTAACTTATCTTCAATCAGCATTAAACTTGATCTTTATCTTTTTAAGCAAGTCTTCTAGAATCCTCCATCTTCTAGAATTACAATATGTCAATTTAGATCCTTTTGTTTCATTCTTTATCCTTTTTAGAAAGTTCTTTTGTATCATCAAATGAATAATTCCCAACAATCTTCCCCTTAACTTAAGATTTCCTTTGAACTTGTTGAAGCTTCTTCAACATAATGAAGTCTTTAACATCTTGTTCCATGTCATGCCACCACACTAAATAAGTTGCAAATCATATCATCATATCAATCTTTGTAATATCTTCCCCCATTTTGTCATTATCCATTAGGGGACTGCGAAGATATGCAACTTTGATCTTTATAACTACAAACCATATATTATACTTCTAAACCAAGCTTTCTAATGTCTCAAATTATCCTTCATAACGCATAATAAGAATAATGAATATAAGCAGTAGAAACTTAAACTAGCAGTAGTAATAATGACTTAGCAGTAGTAAATGAAAATCTTCCCCTCAAGTGGTGCATGTCAATGGTTAAACACTTTATCATATGCTTCCCCTGAAATCAATATGTTAACCATCTCTTGAATCTCTTATTCTGTTGGCTCTTTGTAATGACTACTGATGGAGAAAACTCAGTATTACAAACTTGATGCTGAAGTAGAATAACCCAAACTTGTGTCTTATGTCTTGTATTATCTACGACTCCAAACTCATACATAATTCCTTGAAGTATAAGTAGACCTTAATCTCTTGACAAATTCCTCATCCAAATGATACATTGAGCACTACAACGTAACTCCTTTAAGTGATAGTAAATGTGCGCATTGAGCACCAAAAGTTTGTAGATCACACATTGCTAGATTTGACAAGTTTTTGTCAACATCGGTTTTAAGCTCGAACAAGTTATCTTAAAAGTCATAATCTAACCAAACTCGACTTTAAGATATGATAAGAACACGCACTCATGAAATTCCACTTTAATGTCAAATAAATGATAAATAATTATCCCCGTAATCACTTCTTGCAATTAATCAAAAATAGATAGCCTTTTATATCCGAGATATTCTGTTCCAACCGAGATCCAAACCATGTGTGTTATCTGATATCTGATAAAGCTAACAGTAGTAACATGAGACGAAACAGTAGTAACTGCTTTAACACCCTAGCAGTAGTAACGATGTTAATCTTTAACAAGCAGTACTAATCCTACATTGATAGTAATAATCATATAATTAGCACTAATCTTGCATACCAATAGTAGTAGTAACTGCTTTAATCTATGAAGCAACATTAACATATTTACTAATAGCAGTACTAAGAAGTTATAGATTTAGAAAACTTAACAAGCTACTTATATGCTATGAATCCAAATTATAAAAGCAAATACTTTAAGCTAAAAATCAAGGATTAGAAACTAATGATTACTTGCTACTATTTTTTTGGGTTTTTTAAGATTTTTGATGAACTTTGAAAGCTAATTTACCCTAAGAATTAAGCTAGGAATGTAAAAACAAGTTTTAAGCTACATTATCCTATATCTAAACTATAAGCATACTTAATTTGAACAAGTTTAACCTACTTAAGCTACTAGAATCTTGATCAAAAAGCACTGCAGTTTGAGACTGCAGCGTGTCCTACTAATGCACTTGACCAAATGGTTAAAACCAACTTGCAGGTGTCCTTAAGGGACAACCCTGCACTACACACTCTTATTGAGTGTGTCTAAACTCTAATCAAGCAAAAACCAAGCTCAAAAAGGCTTGGTTCAAAAATTCTAAAGATCTAAAAGAGAAAATGCTCCCCTGGTGCAGAAATAAAGAATTTAAGCTTTAACATGCTAATTTTTGAAATCTAATCTTTGAAAACTCTTTCACAACTAATTTTAAATGAAAATGAAACAGACTTAAGTAAATAGCACAATTCACTTTGACTTTTAGAGGTCAAAATGTACTAAACCAAACACTCCTTTATCCTTGACAGATTTTACTTGAACTAGCAATTTTGAAATATAATGAACACAACTTGATTAACAGATAATAAACAACTTATAATAAGCCTAATGAGCAATCCTAAGCATTCAATAAGCCATAAACAATAATCTACACTAATTAAGCTAATATTTTTAGTTTTTTATGAATTTATGACAGTTCAAAACAAATCTAAGATTTAAGCTATACTAACTAAAGATAGATGATCAATTAAAACTAATAAGCACATGAGATGACAATAAGCACAAATAAATAAATAAATAAGCAGATTAAGCAAAATAATAAGTAAATAAGTAGATCTAAACTAAGTATTAAAAGACAGGTAAAATTAATGAAGACTTACTTAAGCCTTAGCTTAACAAAGGCAACAATAAGCTCAAATGAGCATCAATAGCTCTAGCTTATCTTAAGGATAAGCTAGTATAAGTCCTTATGAGCTCTTCCTTGTTTAGCTCATCTTCCAAAAGCTCAAAATTCAATAAGCAAAGGTACTTATCTTATTTTACTGATTTGAATAGATTAAATGAACAATTGAGCTCAATCACAAGCTTAGAGACTTGTGAGAGCTTAAGATGAGCTTATGACAAACTTATGAAACAGTACCAAAAGCATTTGAGATAATTAAAAAAAACTTATAAGTAAAAACAATTTATGAAAACTAAAATGAGGATTTTATTAATATTTAAAAACAAATTACAATACTAGATAAAAGGAAATTACAAGAGCTTTTATAAATAAAACATTACATTTAAACTAAAAATACAAAAGAGCTCTTTAACTAAAAGTTACAGAAAAAGAAGATATTTCTGAGTGAGTATGGAGCTCAAATTTATAGCCACCAGGGAAGCTTCTAGGTCTAAATTCAGTTACACCTCCTCTCAATCTTGTTCGTACATTTCTTCAATGATTGGAGACTCATTCTTGGCCGTTAGATCACTTGATAGCTCACACGGATTGCCAGCGTGGCAATCCGTGATTGTGACATGTTGTGCTTCTTCTGAGTGTACTTCAAGTATAAAAAATCCATCCTTGAGTGTTACTTAGCATCCAACGTGGAATTCCCTTTGTGGGTTTCCACTAATGAGAGGACTTGGGTGACGTTTTATCCTGCCATGTTCTACTTTGCTACCTTAATTACCCATCTTAGCCCTCAATTATGAAATGCCCTTTGAATTGACCCTGGGTGAAAAGGTTGAAGAAGAGCTACAGTAAAAATGGATTTTCCTGCTTTTTTTAACTTATAAGGGTGCGTTTAATTTGTGTTTGACCCAGGTCTTTGACTTGGGTTTGGGCCGGGTTATAAGGGATTTGGGCTCGGGCTTTGGTTGGATTTTTTATAAGAAAAATTTAACGGGTGTTAACTTCTATTAATAGAAGTTAACACCGTTAGGGCTTTAAGGGCTTTTAAGAATTTTGGTGAATTATGAGGGACTGGTTTGGTAATTTTGGAATTTTTATCATTTAGTGATTTGACTTAGGTTGACCAAAGGTTGACTTGAGTTGACCATTCTTGACTTTTGATAGCTTTCTCTCGGCTTTTTCCGTGCTCTTCCGTTCCCGTGTTCGTGTTTGCCCGGTTTTAACCGTTTTCTTTGGATTTTTGCAATATCCGTACCTACACAATCATAAAGGCAAAACAAGCAATATTCAAGCATTTAAAGCACAATTTTGTCTTTTTAGGGTCTATTTTGATATAAAATAGATATGTGTTTTCACACATATCAATGATAGCAATGTCACTCCTGATTCATCAAATATATGTAATAATGATAATCAAGTTGACCAAAATGCTGCAGAATGTGTTGATGAGCGTGCTGCGCTTGCTAATTTAACTCTTGATACTGAGAAAAACAAAACGGTTTTAAAGCAATTAAAGAAATCAAACGCATCATTGACTCAAGAACTAGAAGAGTGCAAAACTAACCTTGATGAGACTTGTAGGGCTCTGGGGGAGGCTACTAGTTGTCGGAATAGTTGTCTGATTGTACTTCAGAACAAACAGAATGAGTTTGAGAA
>BQNB010138862.1:0-17641 GCA_026074375.1 Tanacetum coccineum
GGGTTTAGGGTTTTTGGTATAGGTTTTAGTGGTTAGGGGTTTAAAGTTTTTGGTATAGATTTTAAAGTTTATGTATATAACACTTATGATATTACACCTAGTGGTTAGGGGTTTAAGGTTTTTGGTATAGGTTTTAGTGATTAGGGTTTTAAGCTTTTTGGTATAAGGTTTAATGGTTAGGGGTTTAGGGTTTTTGGTATAGATTGTAAGTTTATGTATATATCACTTGTGATATTATACCTAGTGGTTAGAGGTTTAAGGTTTTTGGTATGGGGTTTAGTGGTTAGGGGTTTAGGGTTTTTGGTATAGATTGTAAAGTTTATGTATATATCACTTATGATATTATACCTAGTGGTAAGAGATTTAGGGTTTTTTGTATGGGGTTTATGGTTTTTGGTATAGATTTTAAAGTTTATGTATATATCGCTTGTGATATTTTATCTAGTGGTTAGGGCTTTAGGGTTTTTGTTATAGGGTTGATTGGTTAGGAGTTTAGGATTTTTGGTATATATTTTAAAATTTCTGTATATATCACTTGTGATATTATACCTAGTGGTTAGGGGTTAAGGGTTTTGGTATAGAGATTAGTTGTTAGGGGTTTAGGGTTTTTGGTATGGATTTTAAAGTTTATGTATATATCACTCGTGATATTATACCTAGTGGTTAGGGGTTTACGGTTTTTTGGTATGGGGTTTAGTGGTTTGGGAGGGGGATTTAGGGTTTATGGTATAGGGTTTATCGGTTAGTGGTTTAGGGTTTTTGTATAGAGTTTACTGGATAGTTGTTAAGGGTTTTTGGTATAGGGTTTAGTGGTTAAGGGTTTAGGGTTTTTAGTATAGGTTTTAATGTTTATGTATAGATCACTTATGATATTATACCTAGTTGTTAAGGGTTTTAGGGTTTTGATATAAGGTTTAGGATTTTTGGTATAGATTTTAAAGTTTATGTATATATCACTTGTGATATTATACCTAGTAGTTAAGGGTTTAGGGTTTTTGGTATAGGGTTTAATGGTTAAGGGTTTAGGATTTTTGGTATAGATTTTAAAGTTTATGTATATATCACTTGTGATATTATACCTAGTAGTTAAGGGTTTAGGGTTTTTGGTATAGGGTTTAATAGTTAGGGGTTTAGGATTTTTGGTATATATTTTAATGTTTATGTATATATCACTTGTGATATTATACCTAATGGTAGACGTTTAGGGTTTTTGGTATAGGGTTTAGTGGTTAAGGATTTATGATTTTTGGTATAGATTTTAAAGTTTATGTATATATCACTTGTGATATTATACCTAGCAGTTAGGGGTTTAGGGTTTTTGGTATAAGGTTTAGTGGTTAGGGGTTTAGGGTTTTTGGTATAGGGTTTAGTGGTTAGGGAAGGGGGTTCAAGGTTTTTGCTTTAGGGTTTAGTGGTTAGTGGTTTAGGGTTTTGGTATAGGGTTTAGTGTTTAGTTGTTTAGGGTTTTTGGTATAGGGTTTAGTGGTTAGGGCTTTAAAGTTTATGTATATACCACTTATGATATTATACCTAGTTATTAGGGTTTAGGATTTTTGGTATATTGTTTAGTGGTTAGAGGTTTTAAGGTTTTTGGTATAATATCAGTGATAGATAACGTATGAAAATGGAAGAAACCGTCTGAAAACTACTCAAAGCAGACAAAACGTGTGAAAACAAACAAAAATTGACAGAAATGTGCGAAAATAGACAAAAACGTAAAAAACAAATTAAAACGTAAGAATACAGACTGAAACATATGAATACGGATTGAAACGTCTGAAAACGACGGAAAACAGACGAAAACGGACAAAAACGTGCGAAAACGAACGAAAACCTACGAAAATAAACGAAAACGTGCGAAAACGCGCGAAAGCGCACCGAAACGCACGAAAGCTGGTCGAAACGCGCGAAAGTTGGCCGAAACGCTCGAAAGCTGGCCGAAACGGCGAAAGCTGGCCGAAACGCGCGAACGCTGGCTGAAACACGCGAAGGCTGGCCGAACGAGCGAACGCCGGCCGAAGCGAGCGAAAGCCAACCGAAACGCGCGAACACCGGCCGAAACTCGCGAACGCTTGTTGAAACGCGAGAATGCCGGCCGAAACGCTCGAACGCTAACCGAAACGCGCGAATTCTGGCCAAAACGCGCGAACGCTGGCCGAAACGCGCGAACGCTGGTTGAAACGCGCGAGCACTGGCCGAACCGCGCGAAAGCTGCGTAAACGCGCGAAAGTTGGCGTAAACGCGCGAAAGCCGGCGAAAACGCGCAAATGCCGGCAAAAACGCTTGAATGCCGACGAAAACGTGTTAATGCCGACGAAAATGCGCGAAAGCTGGCCAAACGCGCGAAAGCTGACGAAAACGCTCGAAAGCGGACGAAAACACGCGAAAGCCGACGAAAACATGCAAATGCAGACGAAAGCGTAAGAAAATGCCCAAAAAGGGACGAAAACGTGTAAAAACGGGTGAAAACGAAAGAAAAAGTGTGAAAGCGGACGAAAACAAAAGAAAAAGTGTGAAAACAGACGAAAACGTACGAAAACGTGCGAAAGCGTAAGAAATCGTGCAGGAACATAAGAAAACAAGCGAGAACGTCTAAAAAGAACAAAAACGCGCGAAAACAAACAAAAACACGCGAAAGCGTACGAAAACGTGCGAAAGCCGACGAAAACGTACAAAAACGTATAAGAACGTAAAAAACGTATAAAAACGTAAAAAAACGTAAAAAAAAGTACAAAAACGTAAAAAACGTAAAAAGACGTAAAAAGACATACAAAATGTCAAAAAGGTTAATTATGCAATTTGGGCAAGATTTGCCAACTCTACAAATCATGAGGGAGTGGTTACTAACCGGACACAAAACCCGACCTGAAACCGACACGAAAATTAACAGGTTCGAGCTGAGGCTAATAGATTTCGGGTCGGGTTTGGGTCAACACATCTGACCCGTTTATTAAACAGGTTAAGTTTGGGTTGAGAATAAATTAAGCGGGTCGACCCGCCAACCCGTTTAAGATTTTTTTCTAAAATTAAAAATTATTTATATTTTATTATATGTGTTAAATGGGTTAAACAGGTCGACCCGCAAACCCGTTTAACCTGTTTAATCCGTGTAATGTGCCAATTTTTTTATATAAAACGGGTTAAATATGTCAACCCGAAACCCGTTTAAGCTATTCAACTTGTGTAACCTATTTAACCCGCCAACCCAAGTATATATACGGGTTAAATGGGTCAAGTTCGGGTTATGTATAAATAGGTTAGGGTTGTAATAGCTGACCCGATTATTTAAATGGGTCAGGTTCGGGTTGGGTTTTTATGACCCGCCAACCTGCCAACCCGAACCCACCAACCTGAACCTGAATTGCCACCCCACTGGTTAGTGTGAGTTTTAGTAAATTTACACTTTTGGTCCCTCAATGTTTTTTTTAATCGTAAATATTGTCTTTTTAATCTAATGAAATGAATGGTCTAGATTTGTCCCTTGATATGTAGAGAAAAACTAGTATGCAAAATAACTCACCTCTTAATTGTACAATCTTTTTCTATTACAAGGACTCAAGAGATTATCCTATAATTATGTAATTTCTAACTTAACGCGGTGTGCAATTTCTATATATACATTTACTTTTTTATGATAAACTCTATAAGTTCCACATCACAAAACATGATGATCAAGCTAGTCCGAAACCAGATCCTTCTACGGTTCTCTTTCGTCTTCGTATATTTAATCATCAATTCCACCACCACCAGTCTAGCTCAATCATATCCCTTCCTTCACGCTTGTCTTTCAGATTGGAGAAATTATACCACAAACAGTACGTATGAAAAAAATCTAAACACCACCTTATCGATCCTCCCTACCACCAACAACGGATTTGGTTTCTACAATCACTCAACTGGCCAAGGCAACAATACAGTCTACTCAATCTCTCTATGTCGAGGTGACATCAATCCAGATATCTGTCTAAGTTGTCTGAATAATGCCATTGGTAACATCCGACAACTATGTTCTCACAAACTTGATGCCCATGTATACTATGAATATTGTTCGTTCATTTACGACCATAGTACTCTACTGGGAAACACTGACCCATGGTATTATATGTCCACTGCTAAATCCCAGAATATAACGAATGTTGATTCGTTTAACGCGGCTTTGAGACCATTATTGTATAAGCTTAGAGATCAAGCGTCAGATAGGGGTCCTCTAAAGAAGTTTGCATGTGGGAACACGGCGGGACCTGATTTTACAACTATATATGCGCTTGTGCAGTGTACTCCAGATTTATCGAAGCAGGAGTGTTATGGTTGCTTAGAAGATCTATTTAATCAGATACCAAATTATTTAACTGGGAAAGTTGGAGGGAGAATTGTTGTACGTATGTGTAACTTTCGGTATGATATAAAATTGTTTTTTAATGTGAGCGGTATTGCCCTTGTAATCCCCCCGCCACCAGGACCGTCACCCGGACTGCCATCAGGTATCGATAATATATATTTTCCTTATGAGCATGATAGTATTCGTGTATATTGTGAAGCTGAGTCGTCTCTTTGATCTACTCTTCTCATTTATTCTGAGTTTTATAATTTACATATGTAAATAATCAATTTCACTTACGTTAAATTAGTATCTTCGCATTAACATTGTTATATATATTGCTTCACGAGACAAGTTATTTTTTTTCTCAGGGAAAAAGAAAGATACAACACAAACTGTGACAATAGTAATTGTCACAGTGACAGTCATTGGTGTCATAATGATTTCTTCACTTTGTATCTGGATAAGATCGAAGATGAGAGGGACAAAGCAATGTAAGATCCAATCTCGCAGCTTAATGTCATAGTTACTTATATATTGTGTTTATTTTCTAGTGATTACTTAAAGTCTTATTGTCCCTTTTACAGTCATATAAACTTATGATAACTAAGTTAAATTACTCTTCAAAGATCTGATATCTGTTTAAACAGTTTTATTGCAAGAATACGTACTTAAAGCAGTTTAAACAAGAAATAAGCAACAAAGTTTTTCAACGTTCAAATTATTATTATAAGTGAATTAAAGAATTTACTATTATTGTTCGCGTAATAACAATCAAAGTTGAAAGAAAGTGTAGTGATCTCCTCATTATCTTAAACCAAACAAAAGTATGTGTATAAGTAACAAGTATGCTAACACGCTAAATGAGTTCACGGACTTAGTTCTTGAATGGGTAATTGCCCTCGTAGATGTATATCACGTTAATTGTATGAGGTGAGCATTTACTCGTTTAAAACATTCTTTATATATGCAAAGATCGATGTGGATACTCGTGGGGTAATAGGGATGCGTCAAGCATTTAAGTGTGTTATACACTTACATTAAATGTTGTTATTCTTGTAATGTGTCTGATATCACTTTTGAGAACAATGTTGACACTTATTTTCTATTTTCTCGCAACTCTTGTACTTTATTGACTTATTTGATAATTACAATTCACTTATCTTTCCAATAAAGTTCCCGTTATTCTTTCAAAACTTAGATATATTTCATAAATATCCAATCTCAAAATGCCTTCAGATTGTTGATGAGATCAAGAGGAGTCAGTGAGTTATGAAAATCACTTACAGACTCAATCATCTTCTGGCACGTTCATGATTCACTTAATGAGTTCTGCCTCAAGAAACGGTGAGATACTTTTTAGTGTCTGAAAAACTCTAAGATGACTCTCTAAATGTTCTATCATTTGAGGACTTCATTTACACTTAGGTTATTCTATGTCAAATCCTAATCGAAGATCATTAGGCTCTCAATTATCTCAACATGTCTATTGCGGTTGGTCATTTAGTTACTTTGGTGCTATATCTTAAAGCCCTATTTAAAAAATTTCTACATGTTCCCCTTTTTAATTCAGGATTTAGTTCATCTTTAGAATGTCATAGTTACTACAAGACTTGAGGGATCCGCAAGTCATAAGCCACAACTATTTGAATGTTTTGTTGCTAGGACGATGAACCATAAATACTTGCTAGAAAGATATCGTTAACTTAATTATGTATCTAAGCACTAGCATCAATCAATCCAAAACATTACTAACCCAAATTATATACTCATGATTTCCTTTTGTTAGTCAAAAGCTAACAATTTAGTTTACTTGAACACGTAATAAACGCACCAATCGATGACCCTAGGAAGAACTCGATACTCTACTATTAGAACTCATAACCATCGATGTATAAGACGCACAAGAATAACCATCAAACATTTATGTATTAAGTAAGAAAAGAAGATATGGTACAATTTATCCTCCTCCACTTCTTCTTATAGTGATGAGGGGGAAGAAAATCACCCATAAAAGGAGTTTAAGCTGAACAACAAAGGTGAAACCTAGACTCACGAATGGTCGAACTTAAGAAGTCTTCTATGCCATATAATGCATGAGAACCAGCTTCATCTCATATGTATACTAATATATAAAATTTTCCACCTTATTATCATATTAGCCAACTCCCATATGCAACAACTTCTACCGGTAGTGGAACCTCAGACCAAAGACCGCCTTTGTCAAGGCACATGTAGCAAAAACCCGCTACTAACCATAGTTCTTTTTGTGACTCTATCAAGAGTTCATTTAGTCAAATAGCCTCATTTATGACAACCTGAAGTGTCATATACTTTGCTTTATTTGTTGACAAAACCACCATGTATTGCATCATAGCTTACTAGGTTCCTGCACATCCTTATATCATAAACCCATAGTCTGCGATCGATCTACCTATGTCATGACCTACGAAGTAGTCGAAGTCTACAAAAGCTTGTTCGTTTGTTGGTAACCCATGGTCAAACTTATCCAACTTACCCACATCTGCATATGCTATGTCAAGTCTCGTGCAAATCACCAGATAATCATGGCTTTAAATCGCATATATATTGACCACTTACCACCCTTTTCCACATCACAGTCCCAATAGACTACCCTCCGATGATGGTATCGAGTGTCTCTTTAAAAAAATATGTACCAATAGACGATCCTTCGATCCTAATACCGAGTAAATAGATAGATGTATAAACCTTGGATGCAAGACTGAGATTTGGGTTACCTCTGCTTCATCCAACAATCTCTTGGCAAACTAGATCTCAACCTTACATCCACAAGAAAATACCATACCATCTAATTAAAGAGACAAATGTGTGAAGATACTTGGTGTATACTCCTAGTAATAATCATTCATGTCGTCACTGATTTTCCTGCAATCATTGCTAAGCACATACACATCTGACCCATCATCCATTTATTCTTTCAATCCAACCTTGAAAGTTACCTCATAAGAAATTGTATCATTTAAAGTCATTGACTCATGTGCATATACACTTTTCCATCGCTACAACTACAATAACAACCTCATTTCTATCTTCATTATACCTGAAAGGTTCCCGTGCTGAGTGTTGCTCCCTTTCACGCATTGACTAATAGTCCATAAATTCTTGAGTTCGCACTTCCAATTCCAACACCCTCATTGAAATTCCCTTGAGCTTCCACCTTAAATGCATGATCCTCAGCGGTTCCACTTCAAACTTAACTCTCTGCGACACTTGCGTTGAACTTGTACCTATACTAGGACAAATAAAAGTTTTTTTAATTCTCCACTCTCATAGAAACATTATTCCTGTAAAACACTACCTTTGAAGTAACGTCATTTAACCTCCACATTTGATGATCTTTGATGCATCGGTATCTCACGAATATGCATTTACCTAGTTCAATCACATATTGCTTTATACAAGCAAGCTAGCGAGAAAACCCCAACATATTCATAGGCATTACGAATCCACTCACTGATAATGGTGTCCAATTCACCATATTTGTTGAATTGGTTGTGTCTTTTGCCTAAGAAAACCTCAGACATACAGACTTAATCAAAAAACAACATACCTCTGTCAAGAGTGTCATGTTCGTCCCTCAATGAACTCATTCAACGCAATTTACCCCTGCAACACCATATGTCTAGTGACCAAACTCTTCGTACATTGTTGAGTAGACCCCTCATCACAAAACTCAATAACATTACCCATCTTGATCTTCATCCCTGTATGAGATTCTTCTAAAACTTTCCTACCCTTTAATGTCTTTCTGATAACCACACCACCCAAGGTATGCACGCAATTAACCTTTTCTTGATAAAGCCACCTGTGAACCCTTTATAATCTTGATCATGCCTGGCCGCATCATGGTAAACCCTTTTTAGGAGTGACCAAGGATATGTTGTCCAACACGAAACTTGACGCATCCCTAATGTGTACTTGAACCTTACACGTTCAACGTACACCACATTCCCTCACATTACAATTACAACACATTATAATTTATTAAAATTACAATTCCTTGATACTACAATTCATTCATATATTCATTTGACATATTACTATTAGACGATAAATTTTGGGCAAGCCCAATTGTGGGTTTGGGTCCATTAGGATTTCGTGTTATGTGTACTATATATATAGTTTGCTAATAATACAAAACACCTATGAGGTTTTCATTATTAAACATAATATCGAAGTGGGTCTGATCTTCGGACCTAGGTGGCTATGTTGAGGCACCCTCCCATAGGCCACCCTGTCAAACCGTAGCCGCTGTCGCTATTATTCCTAATCTAAAAAAAATCGCCCAAAAACTATAGTTGCTTACTGTTTGGTCATAACTCACAAACAACTTGGATTTAAATATTGTCTTTAGTGCCATTCTCTTCGTTTTTCAATTTTGCATAAAACCCAATTTCAATCACTTCCACCAGCCGCCTGACGCGGTGTCAAGTGCCTCCGGAAGCTGACTGCTCTCTTTTTTGTTTGTTTGCTCTTGGTGCATGATGAAGATTAATCTTTGATTGCTGTCAGATGTTTTCATCAAAAAAATTGTTATTCTCTTTTGCATGCTACTGCTTTTATGCTTTTGGTGCTACTTGAAGAATTCTTGCTCTTCTTCATCAGCAAATTATTGTTTTTGTTGCTTCTTCTTCTTAATTCAATTTTGTTTAATGTTTATTTAGTTTTCTAATCCAATCCAAGCTTTCACAATTTTGCCGCTCGGATTGCGTGCGAGTATTAGACGATTAGTATGGCTAAGCCCTATTGTGGGTTTGGATCCAATAGGGTTCATGTTATGTGTACTATATATATAGTTTGCTAATAACACAATACACCTACAAGTTTTCATCGCTTGGGCCATATTTATGGTCTAATAATTACAATTACTTAAAATACAATTGGTAATCCAAACGGGCCCTTAGAGTGTTAAAATAACGTATCATTAGTGTGTGAAGTTTCCATGTTAAATATTATCGATGCAATCCCAAAATTGATGAACCACATGGACCATTTTTTTATGACTTTAAAAAGTGAGAAAATCATAACATATAGAAAAGTATGTTTGTGTTTTTATTAAAAATGAAATAAATACATGTTGCTAAACCATCTTTTGATGCTATATTTCTTTTTGCTCTACTAGCGGAAACAATGGATATTGGCACACCTGAATCGCTGCAATACGACTTTGGTACGGTGCAAGTTGCAACAAATGACTTTTCTGAAGAGAATCAACTTGGACAAGGTGGTTTTGGAGCTGTTTACAAGGTATAATTTAACTAACCAATATTGCTAGTAAGTAAGTTCCAAGACTTCGTATCATCAAAGTACATTACTAAGCGTTGTTATAAGAAATCATAGAGTGTGCTTGAAGACGTTTTAGCAAACTTTACATGTAATTATATTTTCAATTGAACATTTCGAAGCTAGCATAACACATATGTATAACCCTGTCTTCATCATGAGAGTTTTATATATTTAAAATAGTAAATTATGCGTGTGTATATTAATTTTGGGTGGTAACCGGGATATCATGGATGAAAATTCAACATCTGTATCGACCGATCAACTAATAACTATTTATATTCATATTCATAAATCAACTATTTAGTTCATCCATCTCCGCCATTAGTGTATCGGTGAATATCTTATTGCCATCCTTAGCATTAATATATGATTTCATAACATACATATACAGGGTGTGTTTGAAGATGGACAAGAAATAGCAGTAAAAAGGTTAGCAATGGATTCTGGACAAGGTGATGTAGAATTCAAGAATGAGGTTTTACTAGTTGCGAAGCTTCAACATCGGAATTTGGTTAGGCTGCTTGGTTTTAGCATACATGGGAACGAACGGCTTTTGATATACGAGTTCTTGCCAAATGCAAGTCTTGATTACTTTCTCTTTGGTATGTATATAGTAAATAGTTTTGTTTTCACCTTTCAAGGGTTTCATATTTTTATTTTAGCAACCACTTTGGTCACCTTAGCTAACCCAAAATAACGTAATTCCATTTGCTTTAAATCCTATTGAAACTCTAACCATGTAAAATGTAACTATTGTAAATAACCGTTCATCTTATCGTTTGAACTCCAAAACTTTACAATTATGTCACTTATCGATTAAATATGTAAGTTGGTTGATTAAATTAACATGTTCACAAAGTAAAGGTATGAACCAATATGATGCCGAAAAGAGTTAAGGGTTTTAAGCACCAAAATAGTATAACTTTAGTGTTACAACTTATCAACCACTAAGTTTACTCCATACCAATTTATGAATGGTGCTTATAAATCCACAAAACGTGAATAATCTTGATTGGAAAAGCCGATACAAAGATCATTCTAAGCGTTGCCAAGGGTACTTTTATATACCTCATTAAGATTCCCGGCTAATGATAATTCATCGTGATATGAAAGCTAGTAATGTGTTGTTAGATGCAGAAATGAATGCTAAAATTGCAGATTTTGGCATGGCAAGGTTGTTCAAACCTGAGGAAACTCAAGCCAAAACTAGTCGAATTGTTGGAACCCAGTAAGTACTCTACACTCTCTTTGGCTGGAATTCATTACCAAATATGTTTCTTTAGTTACACATAATCAATGACTTTAAACAAGTGACTTCTTTATGTAAGACATTCACGCAATGCAAAGTCTAACATTTTAAATTGTCTCTTCTTAACCTTTTTATAGTGCTTATATGGCCCCAGAATACATTATGCAAGGTCATTTCTCGGTAAAGACAGATGTCTTTAGCTTTGGAGTGTTAGTACTAGAGATTGCAGCAGGTCAAAGGAACCACGGTTTTCAAAATGGTGAAACCATCCAAAATCTTCTTAGCTTTGTATGTACCCACACATATATTCCATCACAATCGTATACTTCATTAAAACTATTTCCCTGCAATTCAGTTCTCATTGTAGTTTTAACATCCTAAACATTGTTATTTATTTAGGCATGGAAAAGATGGGAAAACGGGACACCGTCAGATATGATAGATCCCACATTGAAGACGGGATCTGCCGGTTCATTGCGTAACATTATTAGAAGTATTCACATTGGGTTATTATGCGTTCAAGAAAATGTTACTGATAGGCCAACGATGGGTTCAGTTGTACTTATGCTCAATAGCTTGTCTATCTTACTTCCACAACCATCACAACCTGCATTTTTAGTGCATAGTACGATTACAAATCCTGAAATTCCGATTCTTCCAGAGTTTAGTTCTTCGTCGGGGAGTAGTGGTTTAGAAAGACCTGAATTATCAACGATAAATTTACCACCCTCCCCTTTTTCAGTAAATGATGTTACAATATCTGAGATCGTTCCTAGATAGGAGTCATGACCTTTTTTAACACGTAAGGTTATTTTTGAACCTAAATATACAAATCTAAAAGCATCTTTGTATCGCAAACGTAATGTACCGCGTTATTGTTTTTTTTATGTACAACTTATTGTTTTTCCTTAAAAAGTTTGGATGAACTTTGATAATATATGATTTTGATTGGAATGATTTATAAAGCAGTAGCTAAAAGACTTGTAAAATACACGAGTACTTTAAAAAGAAGTCACAAAAATCTATAATCTATGTATAAATATAAATAGAAATCTTCCCAAACCGATCATTGTCAATCTATGTATAAAATACACGAGTACTTTATAAATAGAAATCTTAATTTTTTAAACTTACACATCTTATTATATTAAGTAACTAGCTTAAAGACCCGTGTAACCCTGGGTGTAGTTAAAAGAATTATTTTTTAAGGAATAACGTGTGTGAATAACGAAAAAAAGCAAAAAACGTAACAATGTTTCATTAATATTTGAAAGGATGAATAAGTAATAAGTCAAGCATTCGACAAACAATTGAGTTTTGTAGCAATTAAAATAAGAAACGTCCATGCATTGTCGTCTTCAAACTTGATGGTCTTAAAGAGTATAGTGAGACGCCAACAAGCTTTATACCACCCACAACCACCGAAGCTACTCTATGGCCAACTTTCCAGTCCTTCACAACAAGTATTTTTTGAAATGCATTATCCGACATGGAACCCAGAAGAGCCTTTAGGGGCCATTCGCGGTGGTACCTATCACCACACGGTGTATTTGTCTTTGCATCTTTCTCCAATGCTTGCTTAAAAATTTGTGCCAAAGGAGCGGTGGAGCGTGACAGTTTAGTCTGTGTTATCTTGCTATAAATGCATCAGTATATGCATGTCGTAGTTATTTTGCCATGAATGGAGGTTGAATATAACCATGTTGTTTTGTACACACTTGGCCATTTACACATATAACCATGTTCTACTTAAATATGTATATGTTATTTTATGTCATTTTACACATATTATGACTACATATGTTATCAAACTTTTTTATTTATGAAACGACTAATGCTCACGTTTACTGCTATATTTAACAAACATACCCATAATACACATTTGGTATAACAATAACATTATAACAACAATAAAATGATTAAAAACTATATTTAAAGATAACAAATTTATCTTCTAATTCTGTCCACATTTTCGTGTAAGTTATAAGTTACAAAAAGTAATTTCATTAAGTATAGCCTTGTAGTAATCGAAAACTTTATGCAACATTGATCTGCTTCATCAACATGTAGACCTGCGAATGTCATAAGTGCTTAAACTTCAATATTAAATAAAGATAAAAATATATATGAACCCATTAACATCGACACTGTTGCATAACATCGTTTACTAATGACTTGAAGAAGAAACTTTATACGATGTTTATGGTTACAATATATGATGGCTGTGAAGGGTTTGTATCGAGGTTTTTTTGTCAAAAATAAGAGTAGGGGAGGGAGTAGGGGAGGGAGGGGTTTGAAGGAAAAGCAACAGAGTGATGGTGGTGCTCATAGTTCGGTAATGGTGGTGCTCTGGCGTCTAGTGATGCGACGAATACACAAATCGAAAAGAATATGGGTGGTCCTACTTCAAATGTCGCTGCTAATGTTACTCCTTCATCCACGGATCTGATATCCTTCGCGCCTACATCGTATGCTAAATTAGTTAGTGGTGAAACAAGTAAGAAAAGTGTGAATTTTCGCACTTTTATTACACCCGTGAGAGACGGGGCTGATGTGGTTGTCCTGTTGGAGTCTAATCGAGCTATTAGCGAATGGTTAGCTAATACGGTTTATGGTTTCCTTTTGGAAAAGCGGGTGGCTTACCCCATTGTTGCTAACTATGTTAAGAACGCTTGGGGTAAATATGGACTGATTAAATCAATGCTTAACTCACCTATAGGGTTATTCTTCTTCCAATTTAGCTCTATGGAGCGCACAACACTATGTTATGTAACAAAGGCCAAACGGATCATTCACTTTCTTTAGCTAAAAAAAATAGGATCGATGGGTAAAAAGTGGTCAAACCATTCCCATGGTTGATACCTATTTTCATTCCGTGACAAAATAGGGTACGGAAATATCCTATCTCTAAACAACTAATACTCAAATCTTATAATGTCGGATACTTTTCATTCATCAATTGATTATGTATTAAGGCCAATAATCAAAACTCGGAAGTCAAAGGTGAAAAGTACACTTTAATGTCAAAAGTGAAGAAGTAGCTATCAAACATACCTTCTTAACAATCCTACAAATCTTGGCATAATCAACCAAGCTAACTATGAAATCTCATTAGTCTCTAGTAAATCATCATTACCTAAATGGCCATTGATGACACTAAAATCACCAACAAACACACGGTTAAACAACATTATCAAGTGTTTCCAAAATAATGACACGATGACGTAGTACTTTAACCTTTTTTCCAATATCTTTAACCTTTTTTACATGAGTTGCCTTTATATCAAGTACTTCTTAGCAATGTTAAATTCCATAAGAAGTTAAAATTTTAACTATGCAATTAGGGATACTTGGCAGTTGTTAGCCAGCGACATTATAATATATGCAACATACAATGAGGGATAAGTTGAAAACACCAAATCATCTTCTAAGCTTTCGGTTTCGCCAGTGGGGATTTTCTTGGACGACCTCTTTCGCCATAACCAACTCCACTGATCCATCAACTCCAAACCACTAAACACCCACTCCTACAATTTAAAGTATATATAAAATCAGTTTCATGAAGTTCAAAAAGACCTAAAAATATGTTCTCAGGATTGGTGATGTCAGAGTAAGAGGAAAAGAAATAATCTTTTTTAACCTGGCACCCTTTTCTTTCATTTTGACTCATTTTTAAGCAATCAAGCACCTCAAGAACCTCCATGACACTACCTAGCAGCCACCCTAGAACCTTACAATCACCTCCATCACCTCTTTGTAAGCTACTTGTAAACAAAAGCTCCTTGTCACCCTTGTGGTTAGTCATGGCCTTCAAATACCCTTCCACCATGCTTAGCTACCTTCCTAGCTCTTCCTAATCACCATCAAGCTTCCCTTAGTCACCTTAACCAGCCTTGACACTAATAAAACTAAAAACTTGAGCACCAAGGGTGTTTTACCTCTATAAATAGCCGAAACATACACATACATTTCAAATCACATCTCAAAAGCTCATCACCACTCAAATGGAGTTCTAGCTCAGCCAAGGAAGAAGTATAAGATCCATAAGCTCATAATAGAAACCAAGAATCAAGAAAAACCAAGCCTTGAAGTCGTTACTAGGTGTACGAACCAAGCCTTGAAGTCGTTACTAGGCGTACGAACCCGAAAACCCCATTTTGACCCATTCTAGCTCAAGTAAGCCTAAGATCTTGTTCCATAAGCTTATAATCTGTATTAGAATGTTCATAATACTCTTAAGATCATATATGAACTCTTGTTTGAAGCTTTGAATCCTCAAACCCCTGTGTTTTTTATTAAAACCATAAAAACGTCCCGTTTTGATTTTCTAGCAAACGAATCATTTTTCTAAACTTTTGTTGCGTTAAAAAATCTTATTTTAGCTTATTCTAATAAGCTATAACCTGCAAATATCATTTAGAGTCTTAAAATAACCTTGCATGGCTTTTTGGACTTTTTTTGCAAAAATTTTCATGCATAAAGGTATATATCGTAACTTTCTGAAATTTATAACTAAAGGGGCTGTAAATGTCATTATCCCAAAGTTATAACTATGAGGGGTTGTTATGTCAAATTTTAAAGTTAAAGGTTTAATATATATATTTATATATATACTTAAAGGACTAAACTTGTAAAAGTTTATAAACCAAGGGTATATACTGTCATTTTTGTATTCTTAAAAATATAAAATATATTATATTTATACAAATTATAAAAATATATATTAATATTATAAGACTCGATTTTGTTAAAACCCGACACATTTGTCATTATTAATCAACGATCGACGCATTATAAATCAATTACGTAACTTATCATCGACTAGCTTTTGAAGAAACTTATAATCTTATCGTATCATGCTACTAGGGAATTTCATGTGAGGGGTTTCATTTGAGTATACTTTTTGACGAGTTTGTTGGGTTTACGATTTAAAGTGTCCTAGCTCCTGAAACGATACTACATGACCTCTGAATTATGATAGCCCGAACAGTGATACAATAAATCCATAAAATAATAAATCAAAGTAATACGTTAAACTTTATGAAGTTTTGAAACATAAACAATCATACTAAGACTTGACATATTACCCCAGGTTGTGTGACGAAAGCCGTTACTTTCACTTGATATACTTTTGCCATCAATCAGATTTCCCTGTTAAGGTGAGTTCATAGCCTCACATTTTAACTCTTTTAAATGTTTCATAAACCCGCGAGGGCGTACATGCTATAAACCATGAATACAAGTGTTTTTCCAACTGTATACTATATATTTCATTTAAACTTGGTGTGAGTTCATAGCCTCACTTTTAAATCTTATAAATTTTTCATAAACCCGTGAGGGGGATACATGCCATAAACCGTAATCACAAGTATTTTTCCCACTCTCCGTTGGTGTACCCGTTCATGGGGTAACCAAACGCACTTCATATGAATCTCTAAGCGGATGTTTTGCTAAAGCATCCGTTGGGGCAACTATTTGTGATTATTGATTTTTCAATGTCTCGGTGTCATGAGCTTATAGCACAATATTGTTTTCTTATGGGTGTTTAACAATGTAACCCACTTTTATGATGACTTGTATTCACACTGTTTGTTATAAACCTATGAATTTCACTCAACCATTGTGTTGACCTTTTTAGCATGTTTATCTCAGGTAATTGAGTAACTTATGGCACGGAGTGGCACGGACTTGAAGATGGCCAAAACTGTTATCATTCAAACTTTATGTTTTTAGATGTTGGGACCTCTCTTTTGTAAAAACTCTGATGAATAAATGAATGATAACTAAATTTTCCAAAAACGTCTCCTTACGATTCGTTTTCTATGATTATGACTGTTGTATTATGAAATAATATCCCTGATTAGCTTTCGCTGCTATATTTGTAAAAATAAGGGTGTTATACGAGCCTCCCCTGCTCCCATCATAAAAGCTCTTCCACGTACCTGAACGTTATTGTTCCCACGACCTTGTCCTCCCTCGACAACCCTTGCTTTATTTGGACAGTTTCCTCCCGATCTTGGGGCTCGGTTCAACCTAAGACATGCTGCCTTGTAGTGGTCCATACTACTACATTCAAAATACGCTCTACGTGCAACAATTAGGTTTCTAGCATTTGGGGGATTCACTACCTAGGCCTTACCCTATAATCCGTGGCAAGGTTCCCGAAGCGATTGTAGTTTGTACACAAACTGAAAGGTATCTCAGGTTGATGGTGATAGTTGCAGTTTATGCATTTGGGTGCATTATTAGTGTACTACTTCCTAACAGGGTTTGTGGTTATGGCAAACGCCCTTCCTGTCCTAGACCTCTTGTTATCATCCCTAACATTTCCATCATAATCCTTTGGGTTACAAGCCATGAACTCCTTGTATGAACAACCACCTCGTCCGTTGTTTATAGTCCTAACATTACCCTGGTTGTTTTCATTGGTGACGTTATCGTCTTGGTTCTTATTCTTCCCTTGGTTGTTAACGTGATTTCCTACTTGTACTACAATTCTAGGTAGTAGGTTTTGCAATTGCTAAGCGATGATACCAGCAAAGTAAGGGACTCCACCACCACCTCCATTTGCTTTGTTTTCTCGACTACTTCCTCGACTACCATGATCACTTTCTTGGCCATTTTGACCAGCTCTTTGGCTACCTCGGCCACTCCCTTGGCCATTCCTACCACTTCCTGCCTGATCTCCTGACCTCTCACCTTCTCTACCATCCTTTTTGTTTGTCTCTCCACCTCGTGTTGCAGTA